>JASAOL010000538.1:0-111144 GCA_030849045.1 Wallacemonas rigidus
GAGCCACGCAAGAAGGTCAGCGTTGCCGCGGCGGCGCACGTACCACGACAGCACCGCCATGACAGCAGCCAGCAAGGCCAGCGGGATCATCGCGTGCACATATTGGGACCACATAAGGTCCACGCAGCCGTCGTCTGCCTCCGAATGCCACTGATTCTTCAGGAAGCTCGATGACGGTCGACACAAGGGATGGTCTGTGCTGCTCTTGTCCGAGAGACGTACAACGTGCAGACGTGACACAGCCTCGACAGTGACCGCGCCGTGCACATAGAAGCCAATGAGAAGACCATACGCAAGGGCGACGAGAACGGTCCGCATCGAATGTGTTTGTGAGAGAGAAAAAAAAAAAAGAAAAGGGGATTGTGGCTCACGGCACCACCCGATAGTCGCTGGGTGAAGGCAGGGAAAACTACAATCGCAGCGTACCGACGAGCGAAGAGTGATGATGCGCACAAGCCACGAGAGAAGGCAGAGCTGAGGAGATTCGCCTTCCGCTGTTCATGACACAGCGAGGTGGCACGCACGCTTGATACAAAAAAGCGGGAGAGAAGTGCAGGTGGGCGGCAGAGTCGTCGCTTTGAGAAAAAGAGGGGGATGAATAGGGAGAAGATTGCGCTGTGCGTGACAAAGATCACGGTCGCAGGTGAACCGATCGAATGTAAAAATATAATCCATGTCTCGCGCCATTAACCGTTCTTTTGTTCGCAGGCACGTGCAGAGTGCGTCCACCTTTCCAACAGAGACGCGTGACACTAGCTGTGTGTTCTGTTCGAAGCATGTCGCCAAGCTGCCGGATTCAGGCTCGCAGTCTCACACCTCTCTGAGCGGTGCTCAGCGCACTCGCACTACGGAATCCCACGTGTTCCTGCTCACGCGCAGACTCTTGTCCGGCGAATGCGCCGCATTGCATAACATTTATTTTTGTGTTATTTGTGCTTTTCTCGCTTTTAAAAAGCGGTACATACATCACATTAGGCGGGTAATACCCGGCATCCGTGACCCTGCTGAAGAGGATAACGTGCTCACGTACATGGAAGAGTCCAAGATAGGAAAAGAAACACAACGGTGGAAGCCAGATAACTGGTCAAGAATAACGCGCGTGCCTTCTGCTGTCATTTCTCGCCAAGAAGAGCGTGGCGCAGAGAAGAATGAGAGGGGGGCAGAAGAGACGACAACAGAGAAACGAAGGGACGAGAATGTGCGACAAGGCGGCAGACAGCACCACCACCACAGTGGCGAGGAAAAGATGGGAAGAACAAGAGCGGATGGCATCACAGAGCCGTTGCTCTCAATAGTCGAGCTGTGTGAAGAGCGCTGTCCCACGTAGCACCCAGTGGTTCTCTTCGTCTGCGGGGTCGCGAGGCAGGTCAATGGTGAGAATGAAGTTGGTGGAGTGGCCGGTGGTGGACAGCACGCCTCTGCGATCTGTCGTTTTGTAGCACGGACAGTGGTAGATGGGTGTGTCACGAACCTCGTCTGTCTTGCACGGAGTCAGCCGCATCACCGGAAAGGATACGAACAGTTCCTTGGGACGGCTCTCACATAGCACACCATCCTCCCAGCCCGCACCCTCGAGGAAGAGACCGTATATGAGACAGCCGTCTTCGGGAGCGAACTCGAACGTGGTTGCCGTCTCCACTGCGAAGTCCCAAGTGAGCTTGTCAATCTCGATGCGGTACTTGCGCGCGTAGTTCTGCATCACGCCCGTCAGGAACGACTGCGTGAAGAAGAAGCCGCTGAGCCAGAACGTGACAGGAGGGCCTTGGTCGCACCAGCGCTGAAGAAAGGCCAGGCGAGCGATGAGGTCCGAGACGTAGGCGCCGAAGGGCTTTAGCGAGGGATATGAAACCTTCTTCCATGTGTCCGGTACTTTACCGTCGAAGATGCTGTTGGACACTTGTTCGAGCTCCGTGCTCATGACCACCTTGCCGCTAATCGCATCCTGCACTTCAATCAACGTGCGGCGCACCACAGCGAGGAGGCGATTGTAGCGGATGGCCTCCTGCAGAAGCACCGTGTTCATCGACTGCTCATACTGGATGGGGTGTTGCTTCGTGATCGCCTCGACATCGAAGAGACGGGGTAGACGGCTCACGACCTCCGCGGCTTGCTGGCGCACCATCACCTTGGGATCGAGCTTCAAGGCACTCGTCGGCGCTGTTTCGCCGTTGGCGCCGCCGGACACAGCGGGGGCGGCATCCCTCGGTTGTGTAGCAAGAGTCGCGTCCATCAGCACACGCGCATCGCGCTCGTCCTTGGTGATATCGGCATTCTCGTGTAAGCCAAAGATGGTTGGTGGCTGCTCAAGAGGCAGAGACTCAATGTAGTCGACGTACGTCTGGTGCTCACCAAAAGGAGGAGCGTAGTACTCGGACGCGTCCGGGCTGAACGTGTAGTCGTCGTCGAGAATGAATGGAGTGAAGTAGACCTGCAAGGTGGCCATCAGGCAACGGCGGTCCCAGTCATCCGTGACACGACCACCATAGTTGCATTGGCCGACAAGATACATGAGCGCATCGTACGGGACGAGATCGTTTTCGTTGAGGAACATGTGCAGCTGCCGCACACTAATGCGGCGGTCCGTGTCGTTGAACTCGTACGGGCGGTTCCACCCTAGCGGCCCGTACTGCCGCCGCTCCTGCACCACGGCGTGGAAGAAACACAAGCCGAATAGCATCTTGCGCCACACATCGGGCTTGTTCGCCGAGTCAAAGAACTCCATGTCAGCGACGGGATCTGTCAAGTAGGACTGAAGTAGGTTCGAGCGCAGTCCCTTCGGCGGCTCCTGGACAAGCTTCACACCGTTCTGCAGAATGGCAATGGGGAAGATGTCGCTTGGAAGTGAGGTCAGCCACAGGCGGTACGCACGGTGCAGCTTCTCCTTTTCGCCCGCGTCGCTGTACGACTCAATCAGCCGTGCGAGCGTAGGCATAAAGTCCGCGTACAAATGGCAGTTCTGAAGCAAAACCCAGGTGCCTTCACGGGTACCCTGCTGAATCAGTTCCTTGGCGGGGGTATCCTGCCCTTGACCAAGTGAGAGCTTGTAAAGCCGGTTCTGCATGTCCTTGATGTCTGCCACGCGGTCAAGTTCGGCATTGGGGTCGGCGCCAGGCGAGAGCACCATGATGATCGGCACCGACGGATCGTAGGCAAGCTCATCAACGACCGTCTCGAGGGCGTACAGAGGCGGCGTCACGAAAAAGGCCCCGAGCATCTCACGCACATAGTTGGTCACCGCGGGCACGATCTTGTCCGTACGAAGGCAGCGCACCACTGTCATCTTCTCGATGCTTGAGAGCGCGTCAAGTGGGGCAGGAAACTCAAGCTCCAGCGGGTTCGACGATTCGTAAAAGTCGTGGAAGAACATTTCGTTGTTCTTGATAATGTGGACGATGTCCTTCATGACGGGCAGCTGCACGCTCAGGCGTTGAATCATGTTCCAGTTCAGCTCCTGCATCCACGGGAAAGGCGACGCCTCGGTCGCGGCCGCGCTGTTCGCATCAAGCTCAAAGCCGCCCATGAGAAGCCACCGTAGCAGCGTGGCATCCGTTGGGTAAATCTTGAGCGCCATGATGAACGAGAAAAGCAGCTGGTCGCGTGCGAAGAGGGAGCGGCAAATGCGTTGATACAGGGCAGTCTTGAACGTGTTGTTGATGTTCTCGATGCGGCTCTCCACCTCCTCTGACTTCTCACTATTCGCCAGGGACTCCTGAAAAATCGACACGTACGCCTGGAGAGAGTTCTGGTACATGGGATCGATGTTCGCCAGCTCTGTGACGCAGAAGAACAAGATGGCTCCGAGGTGTGCGACGGGTACGAAGAGATTACGGGTCCGATCGCTGATTCGCTTCATCGCCTCAATCTCCTCCTGACGCTTGGCGATTCGATCGGACTGCTCCTTGGAGCTGTCGAGCTCGTTAATGGCCGCCTCGGACTCAAGGATGTTTCCTTCCGCGGAAAGGATGGCGAGAATGCGGTCCTCCGTACCCTTGAGACCGGCCTGGTTACTCGCCGCCTCGAGGGTCAGCGCCTGCTTCTTCTCCTCAACCTCGCGGCGCTCGCTGAGCATGACGCGCTGCAGCAGCTGATCCTGTAGACCCTGCTCTGTGATCATGAAGTTGATCAGGGTAACCTTGGTGCTCACCTCGGGTAGGTAGTGTGGCCGGGGCAGCTTTGTCGTCATGTAGAAGCGGAAGTTGTCGTTCCACTCGACGGCCTCGCCGAGATGCATGACGCGCATATTTCCCTCCTTGGTGATGCGCTTGAGCAGCAAATTCTCGAGCATCGGGTCCACGGTCTCGCCCAAGTTCTCCAGGAGGGTCGGCTGGCCTGCGGCGATGGCGTTGCGGATGGTGCGGATGTAATCACCCTCTGACGGCCGCACAACCACAAGTTGGTTCTCGCGCTCGCGGTTTCGAATCCACGCGTTCGCCTGCTGCTGCGGATCAACGAGGAGTGGCCACCGGCTGGAGTTTCGCATAATGACAGCGTTGTCGATGGAGAACCCATCGGACGGTAGCTGCTGCAGCTTCCACACTTGGATGTCAATCGGGCTCCCACAGAAACTCTCGAGTGAGAAACCGTCGGACACGAGGATGCCCCGATCGCGGCACATGTGCGTCCACGACTCCACAGCGCGCGTGCGGTACTGATGCAGGAAGGGCCCCAAGTACGCGACGACACCCGCGCTGATCGTCACGTTACCGACAACGTAGCGCAGCGCCTCATCGTAGCGCTCCGCCTCCTTCGCAAAACGCGTCTTCTCGCCACCAAGGCCCTCAATGAGTTTCTTCGCACGGGTGAGCTTGGTGTCGGTGTCGTTCACCTTGTCCTCGAGCTCCTGCTTGTCCTTGTTGACCTGATCAAGGTGATCAGTGAGATTCTTGAGCTTCTCGCTGACAAGGCGCAGCTCCTCCTTCTTCTTATTGAGGCTCTCCATGGCAGTGTCAAATTCGGCCTGCGCCGCGGCCGCCTGCGCCAGCAGAGGACGAATGACCTTGTTCTGTTTGTAGTACTCCACGACAGCCGTAATGTATGTGGCGACGCCCACAAGTGCGACGGACGTCTTGCGGATGTTCTCCATCTTGAACATGTCATTCGCCATCTTTTTCTTCACGTCCTCGATCTGTGACTCGGGAGCGTTGTCGACAATGTCTGTGTACGCGTTCAGGAGGATGTTCTTGAACTCACCCGTGAGAAGGGTCGTCTTCGCGTGCTCCCAGTACGGGACAGTGCTCTTTCCCGTAAGCGGATCGCGAACTGGCTTCGGCTTGTAGGTGCCGCCCAGCAGCGTGCACAGCACCTCGATGACGTACTTGACACCCAACGGCGGTGCCTTGAGCGCTTTGATCTCCTGCAGTGCCTTCGGATCGAGGTCCTGCACGGCCCGCTTCGCCTCCTCCACCAGTGGTTGCGCCGCATCGACCTTCTCCTGTGAAGCGTCCTTCATCGTCTTGGCGGCAGCGGCCTGCTCGTTGGCGGCCGCTTCGTCCACCGCGACGAGCGCCCTCTGCTCCTCTGCGATCTTGCTTTCGCGCTGCACCTGCGTGATGAGCTCGCTCGTTTCGGCCTGCTTCTTCGCCAGCTCCGGCTGCATCTCCGCCAGCTCCGCCTGCATCACCTCGACCTGGTCCTCTGTCTTACGCAACTGCGATAAGCCGTTCGCGTACCGCTGCCGCAGCAATGTCAGCTCCGTCCGCTTCTCCTTGAGCAGCCGCGCAAAGGTCGAGAGCAGATCCAGGTAAGACGTCGGCGTGACGTACGTGTGCTGCCGCGCCTCGGCGAGGTACGCGACACCCATGTCACGAATCTGCTGCTGGTAAGTCACGAACATGTCGCGAATCGCCTCGCGCTCAGTGGTGGTGAGATCAACTGTCTCGAGGAAGCGCGTTGCGACCGATCGAAGACCATCTTCGGGCCACTCACGGAACCAGTCGATTGTGGTACAATTCACCAGCGACGGGAACTTACGCAGCCGATCGCGTAGCGTGCTGCCCAGTGGCGAGAAGCACAAGACGATGTGCATGTGCTTCCGGCACCGCTCGACAAACAGGGCCTGCAGCGCTTCCTGTGTGTCGGGGCGGCCAAGGTTCTTTCCAATGTCACGAAGCGCTGCGATGGCGTTCTCGTACGTCTCCTTGTCCTGCTTCGTATCCCACAAGCCCGGAATCTCACCTGTGTTGAGCAGACTGCAGATATCTTCAAGAAAAGACTCCTCGGTGATTTGCGTGTCAGACATCACCAGTGCGGTCGAATAGCCCTTCTGGCCCGTCTGCAGGAGCAGCTGGCGGATATCATCGAGGAAGTCGGCATGCGTGTAGTCATTCACCACCGTAAGAGTCTTGTACTCGCACTCCTGCACGTACGCAGCGAGCTTAGCGCAGCTCCGACGACCACTACCACCCACACCCACGAGTAACAGATGCCCACCGGGTTGCTTCAGCACGCGGCTGACGCGGGCGACGTGTTCGAGGACGTAGTTGAAGATGACCAAGTTGAGCTCACCGGTGCGAGTCTCCAGATTGTAGCGCTCCAATCGGCCTTCTAGCGCCTGACGGGCCTCATTCATGTCGCCGACATGCGCGTAGTGGCCTTCCTCGTCTATGAAAGAGGCGAAGACGAGCGGCGATTTCTCACTCACCTCGGGCAGCGTCAGACGGAACTGCTTGTTGCTGACACGGGCCGCCTGCTCATAAAACCAGCGCGTGTCGTCATCGTTAATGAAGCGATCCGCAAAAGCGCGGGACACCTCGTGCAGCCACAGCTCAGCGAGTTTCACGTCATCGCTGATGAGTGGCGCGAAGGCCATGTCGATGCCTTGAAAGACCTTGCTCACATCACGCAGATTGAACGTGTAGTGCGACTTCTCAGGTGACGGTTTGAGGTTTTCGACGAGTGTCTCGTAGAGCTCCACAGTCGCGGCCACGAGTGCACCACCCTGCGCACGCAGAGAGCCAGGAAAGCCCTTGGAAAGAATCCACTCCGCAAGCCGACCGAAGATCTTCTTCATCGTCGGTTCTGCGAAGGAGGGTACACTAAAGGCGTTGAAGTGACGCGTGAAGCGTTGTGTGATTGGGTTACGTCCACCACCAGCTGGCCCCATCGCACAGAGTAGCAGGATGTCCACCAGGTGCCTGAACTCGATGCCCTCCTTACTGTTGTTGTACCAGCCCTTGTGATCCAGGTACTGGCGTAGCAGCTCAATCGGCGGCTGTGCACCGTACTCCTCGAGCTGCGGCAGATTGGTATCGTCAATGAACACCATCATCTTCTTATTGATCGCCGGCCCGTAGTACCCCTTACGGCGTTTCTCGAGGCTGCCATCGACGAGCTTCTGCAGGTGACCAGCGGTGGTCTGCGCGGAGAATTGGATCAGGTTGAGGCTGAAGGAGTCGCGCGGCAGGTTGCTGAGCAGCGACTTCATAAGGATCGTCTTGCCCGTGCCAGTGTCGCCAACAAGTAGGGACGGGCTCGAGCTGTGCAGCATCAATTCAACAAGATATGTGTACTTGGCAGTCTCACTCGTGGGTACAATGATGTCCTGGTACTCGGCGCCTTCGGGAATGGTCAGCTCCGGCACGGTATCGAGCCAGTCCTCGAAGCGCGCTTCGGTGGCGTACTCGAAGCGAAGGTCGTAGAAGGAGACGGGCTTCTCGGGGGTGGCGAGGGTGAACTTGTAGGCGCCGCTTTCCGCGCAGGCAAGGATGCGATCATGCAGAGCAAGGCTGAAGCACTCGCGGTCCTTGGTGAACAGACAGCCACCGGCCGACCAGATGAGTGAGAAGAGGAACCAGCCCTCAATGCGCATCAGCATCATACGGGCGTGGAGGCCGTCGTCGCCGGCGCTCTCCGCCGCGGTCTCCTCGTCAAAGCCGTTGACAAAGGCAGAGAAGAGCTTGATGAAACTCGCCACGGCCGTGCTTGCGGGCACGGGAATGACAGTCTTCGTTCGCTTGCGCACGACCTCAAGCATGTGCTCCATGAACGCGTCGGTGAGCGCGCCCAAGGCCGTCGTGAGAGCGTCATATTCGCGGATGTAGGCAGGCAGCGTGTGAAAATACGAGTCTATCAGGCAGCGCCATCCAAGGGCAGTCGGCTCGACGTACACCATACCACAGCGCGATACTGTGGCGGGCGAGGCGTGGGCGAGGTCTTGCACCTCGAAGATCAAGTTCATGCCTTTGGACATGGGGATAATATCACCGTTCTGCAGACATAGCTTCTTGTTGTCATCGAGGACCGTGTTCATGTTCTCAATCCACACTGCGTCGACAGGGCCGTCGAGCACGAGCCACTTGCGATCCTCCGATGCGTCCTGCGCGAGCTGGCGGAAGCGGTTGGAGAGAATGCCGTCTGTCCACTCGCCAGACTGCTCCACGCGACCGTACAGCTGTGCCATGGTGACCGACTTGGGGTTGATGGTGATGGTGCGCGTGCGGTGCTCCTTCTGAATAAGCTCCATCTCGCCCAGGGCGTCGGACAGGCTTTGTAGCGTCTTGGTCTTGCCACCGAAGGAGTGCCCCACGATCATCATACCGTGACGGACGCAGATCATCTCGTACGTCTGCTGCACCTTGACCTCGAAGTACGGCGTCAGCTGCAGGTTCTGCTTCTGGCATACTCTAACCAACGCCGCGTGCATATCGCCGTAGTCTGGCGCGGGGAGGGTCACGCCGGGGAACAAGTCGGAGATGATGCCCTGGAACAGTTCTACGTCCTGCGATAAGAACTTGGGCAGGTTGACGTCCTGGATGGAGCGCAGCATGAGGATCATTTCATCTTCATCGGGATACGTGCGCTTCAGACGACCCGCAGCCGTCAGCACAGCTTTGACGGCACGCATACCGTAGTCGTAGTGATCCTGTGACGACAGCTGCTCCGAGCACAAGCGATACGTGGCGACAATCTTCTCCGAGAGCACCTTACCATGCAGAAAGCCGTACGAGTACAGCTGGATCTCACCGATCATCGCGTAGTTGGGCACCATCATCGCCACCGGGCGGAAGAGGGTCTTCAGGTTGTCTGGCAGCTCCGCACGGCCCGCGTAGCCAGGGTTCATCGTGATGAAGATCGCACAGCCGGGGTCGAGCCTGATTTGCGCCCCTTCAAAGATGAATTCTGTCCGCTTCTGCACAATGGCGTCCTGGATCGTGGCGACCTGCTGGGCAATGACGGAAAGGACCTGGATGTCAATACGGTTAAACTCGTCGAAGCAACCCCAGGCACCGCATTGCGACAGGCCCTTGAAGAGCTTCGCCATATCTTTTGCGGAAATCTGGTCAGAGCAGTTGTACACCACGCAGTACTTACCCAGGGCCTTGGCCAGGTCCTTCGTGGTCTCAGTCTTTCCAGTACCGGCGGGGCCTTCAGGCGCGCCACCGTAGTTGAGGTGAAGGGCACCGATGAGGGTGCGGTAGCAGCGATCCGTGAGCGGGGTAATGACGAGACGGCCGGTGTTGCCGAGGTACTCGTAGCCGTAGTGCAAGGAGGCATTGATCTGGTTCACCTGGAGGTGTTCATTCTCCCAGTAGTAGCGCAGCTGCGATTGCCAGTCGAAATTGGATGGTGTGTCGACTCCCCGCTCGCAGAGCATGCCGATGATGTCCTTCGCGTGTACCTCGATCACCACCAATGCCTCGAGCGTGCAGCGTTCGACCATCCCCAGGTTCTTGTCACGCACGAGGAGAATCAAGTCGTCAAGCTGGTGGTTACACTTCTCATGGTAGGCCGAAAGACCGGCCATACCCTCATCGTGCATCGCCTGTTCCGCCTCCATCGTCCAGAAGTAGGAGCATACCGCAATAACCACCTGCCCTGGCCACGCACGAATAAAGTCGGTACGCTTGCGGCCTGCGTAGTCGCCAATGGCCTGGCGCAGCTGATCGCGCACAGTATCCTTCATGGAAGTCTCCACCGCCTGCAGCCACAGCTCAACCTGGTTACTGAAGTCACCAGGGTTAACCTTCTTCGCCAGCGGCACCATCTCACCCTCGGCAGACTCGAGCCCCACGATATCGTGGTGGTCAGCGAACAGCACACGCTTAATGCCCTCGAAGCACTTACACAGATAGGGCTGCACCAGGTAGGGGTCCTTGCTGTCGGAGAGGATCTGCAGCAGCTCCTCGTTGGAGATGAAATAGAAGCGCGGGAAGGCCATGCGCTTCGTTTCAAGGAACTGCTGCAGTTTGCGGAGCACGTCCTCGAGTGTCAGATTGGCCTCCGAGAGCGTGCGGAGAAGTGCTTCATCCTGGCAGCGGGTCAGGATCTGCGGGGTGCTGCGGGTGCGGTCCATGATCATGTGCCACTGCGAGTCAATGTCCACGAAGAGAGCCTTCTCGCGCGGCAGACTACGGGAGATGTCCGCGGAGGAGAAGATGGGCTCAAGGTAGGCCCAGGTGTTCTGGCACTTGAACCACTCGTCGATGGTGACCTGGATATTGTCAAGTTGACGCTCCCACTGCGAGACGCGCGCCTGGAGGGCTGGCGCCTGGCGCACGATGGGCTTGCCGAGCATGGACTGAGTCTTGAGGATGTGTTCGTCAAGGGTGAGTTGCATCATCTCGTTGGCCTTGAGCTTGTACGTGTCCTGGTACGGCTCCATGTCGAAGAGCAGCTTCTTCCACTCACCCTCCATCGCCATCAGCTCGCTCTCCAGTTCGTGTGTCTTCTGCGCGACTGTGGCGATGCTGTCGATCTGTTGAATGTAGTCCAAGAGGCCCAGCTTGATGAACTCCTCGAACTGACGCTGGTCGTTGAGATCGATGCCACCGGGGCCGAACCCCTGTTGGTCCTTTGGCACGCCACAAATTTGATAAATGCTCCGCCAGTGGTTGGCCTGCAGGTTGCTGCGCAGCGCGTGCAGGAGGGGTATGTTGGGCATGAAGCGGTCCATGTTGTCGGAGAGACGGCGAGCGGCTTCGCTCGGCTCCACTTCCTTGATTTGTTTCGCCACGAGAGTGACCTTCTTGCGCCAGTCAACGACCTTCTGTTCGACCTCGTTCGGCTGCAAAGCGGCGATGCGCGTGTGCATCCAGCGCTCGGCATCGGCGTTGAAGTAACTGGCCACCTCCCACAGGGTGAAGTAGGGCTCGAAGCGCTTGCGGGCCTCTTTCAGCTGCGGGTACTGCGACGGGGCAAGGCCGAAGAGCTCCTCATGGCTGTTGTACAGCGTCATCAGTTCTTGGTACGCCTCGATCTGTGCGGCAATCTCCTTCGCACGCTCATACCGCTCGTCCGCACGCG
This sequence comes from Wallacemonas rigidus, assembly GCA_030849045.1. Lineage (NCBI taxonomy): Eukaryota > Euglenozoa > Kinetoplastea > Trypanosomatida > Trypanosomatidae > Wallacemonas > Wallacemonas rigidus. Next base: position 11,242 of record JASAOL010000538.1, read on the forward strand.
TCTCGTCGCCCATGTGCGCGAAATCTTCCACGTTGGCAGCGAGCTCCACAAGATTGAGGGAGAGCTGGTCGCACCGATCACGCAGCTGCTGCATGAAGATCGCACGGTACTCCTTGTAGCGAAAATTGCGGTCCTCGACAAACTGCTGGAGTTTCTTGGGCCACTCGTACGCCGTCCAGTACCCAACGAAGTCCTCGTCAGAGACGAGATAGTGGAACATCACAAGGAGCTCGTTGCTGTCGGTGACGCGTGTGAAGAGCGCCTGCAGCTCCGCCTCTTGGCCTGCGACGTTGTCGAGAAATGTGCGCAGCGCCTGCAGCTCTTCGGGTGTGGTGGGCTCAATCGCCAGCTGGGCGTAGATGCGCTCGTACTCGGCGATGATGCTGTCGTTGTCTGCGCGTGCTTTGGCCGCCAGTGCCTCCATTAATTTGGACATGATTTGGTTTGCCCGACGAGTGAGTGTCGTTTTGATCTCCTCGCAGTTGACAGCGTAGAGTTCGTACTTGACGCGGTGGGGTGTGCGCTCAGTGAGGCGCTGGATATCGCGTGTCAGACGATCGAAGGTGAGTTCGTAGTCGTCCAGCGACAAGTTCTGCGCGGTGGCCTCCGCTGCCGCCTCATCGGGGTCCGTGTGCAGGATGTAGTCAAAGGTCTTGTACATATGGAGCAGTTGGATGGGCGCAACGCGATTCGCCTCGAGCACCGCGACGACACGTGCGCGAGCGTCGACAGCGACCGGTTCATCGGCACGCAGGGGCACGAGCAGCGTGGCGGGCATCTCAAGCAGCGGAAAGAGCTGATCGCCCATGCCAGTGACATTGCCGGCGTAACGGAAGCAGGCGTCGTAGCCGCCCAAGACAGCCGCCTCCACCGACTCCAAGCTCGGTTCGAAGCACACGCCCTGCTGGTCCTTCGCGACCAACTTCACCAAGAAGAGCGGCAGCAGACCGTTCGGGCGGCACGTCAGCTCCAGCACGCGACGCGTAAATGGTACTGGACTCGTGTGCATCCCGAGGCGGAACGCGAACGTCTGAGGACCAACATTGGTGTCCTCCTCCTGCGTACCGTGCGCGGAGGCGGCGGTAGCGGCAGTGGCGGCTACCTCGCTCTTTCGAGTTTTGGATTTGATGCCGTCGGACGCTGCTTGCTGGGCCTGGGCGACGTGAGCACGCTTCTCCTCCAAGGTACGCAGACGCGCCTCCCAGTACGCGTTCTCGTCAACGTCCTGCGGGAGCAGATCCATCACCTCGTCCTCGGCGCCTTCTGGCACCGCGTATCCTGAGACGAACGCTGCGTAGCTCTCCAATGAGCGGACCAGCACATCGCGTAGCTGAGTGCTCATCATTGTGTTCACAAGGCTCACGAAGCGGCACATGCGGCTAGCCGCGTAGCGCTCGGCGTTGTCTTCGTAGAAATTGAAGTGCTGATCCAAGTTGTTCTGGATTGTCGAGTGCACGGTGGAGCTCCACTCGCCGCGAAGTCGCTCGTTGTAGGCTACGCCATGAGTCTCCTCGGCCTCCTCGAACGCCTTGAGATGAATCGGGAGCAGCTCCGGGGCGAACTCTGTCACACACAGCAGACGCCTCTCATAGTCGTGCCAGAGTTCGTGGATGGCCTGTAACGTATCGTAGAGTAGCGCGTGGGCCTGCAAGAGGTTCTCGGCCGCGTACTGCCGCGCAGCGTGGAAGTTGGGAGAGGCCGTCTCGATCGTGCCCTTCAGGTGCCGCAGTGAGGGGACTGGGCGGGGAGGCACAGCCGGCAGCGCGAGTGACGCCAGGCGGCGCTGCTCACGGGGGTCGCGGCGATCGTAAAGGCAGACGGCCCGCTTCGCGCCGTTGATGTACGTCGACTCGATGGCCTCGGTTTCCGTCTGCACATTGTGGAGGAGGGCGACGGGGTATGTATCGCTGGCGAGCTCGATGATGCGATCGAGCTGATCCTGATCCACCGGAGCGACCGTCTCCGTCGGGATCGACGCAAGGTACAGTCGCTCACGAATACCAGCCTCACAATCCTGGCGATGAGCATCCGCCCGCCGCACACGCTGTCGCCACCGTGCGGGGGACTCGGCATCGAACAGGATGTTCAGCCGCTGCGTCCACTTACCCGTATGGCCGTTCGTCCACTCGATGCGGTACCGCTGCGCGGCGGCATCGTAGGTCGTCACGCGACACACCGCCCACACCACCTCGTTCGTGCTCTGATCGTGGTAGCGGGAGCGGGCTGGGGTACCACCTGTGGCCGCGCCCAGTGCAATCCACTCCTCCGGTGTGTGCTGATCCTCCTCGTCGTTGTCGAAGTCTTCAAGCGAGTAAAAGGTGCTGGCAGGAGGGACTGGCTGCTCAGGTAGCGGGGCGGGGGCGTCTGCCACACCCGCAGGCTTCCGCTTCGACAGCTCCTCGTCCATGTACGCTGTGCGCACGTTCGCCAGAGGGTGGTATAGAATGCCAATACGCTCGCACACGTCGGGGCCAAGGTCGGCCTCGCGCACCGCTGTCGGCGCGCCCGCCGGGGAGGCGCCACGCGAGTGGGCCGCCCCGCTGCTGCGTCTTAGCACATCCGGGGGAAGAGAGGAAGAAGCCGTACTCGCTCGAGCCGTCTCTGGTGCGAAGCGGCGCAGTGCCTTGGGGACGCGGGCCGCGAGGTGTGTTGGCCCCGCTGCCCCTGTCATCGCGCGCGCCGTGCCCGATTTACTGCTGCTGTGCATCTTGCCGGCAGCCGCGCGTGCCGCATGTGGCTTGGCGGTGGCATTGGACGGTGTGCCGCCCGTGGACGCGGCGTAGCGCTGCTGCGCGACGGCCTCGATGCGCGGCTTCTCGCTCGCCTCCTGTCTGATCTTCGCGGTGTACGCGCGACTGAAGACGGTCCTCTCGGCTGGTGACTTGCCGCGCAGCAGCTCCGGCGGCACAGAGGACGTCGAGTGCGGCTGCGGAGATGGGGATGAACTCATTGTGCGTCACTCAGGTCAGCCGCGGTGAGGAATGATCTTTTCTGGAGGTGTGGAGGTGCGGGGGAGGGACAGGATGTCTAGCGAGTCTGATGACGAGACCCGAGAAAGAAAAAAGCACAACGCGGCAAATGCAACAACAACAACAGCGAGATGACAAGAAAAGGTGTGTGCGTGTGTATGTGTGTGTGTGTGTGGGTGGGTGGCCTAATCAACAAAAAGAAAAAGAAGCTACCACTTTTCGGATTGCTATCGGTGCTTTCGCTCTGGATACTTTTGGTCAGTGGCTGGTTTACTACTTATACATGCACCGCCGGCGGTTCAGCTGACAAAAAAAAAAAAGGAGATGGAAGAGCGCACACAATTCGAAGAGCACTCACAATGGAGAAGTAGCGTGTCAGCCTGGATGTCCTATCGACTATCTCTCTCTCTCTGTGGCTTGTCCTTTTCAGGGACCTTCACACTGTCTTCCGTCTCTGCCGTACTGTGTGGCAGCTGTCGAAATATTGTTGTGTGTGTGTGTGTACTCAGTAAATACAACTTCGCGTCGCGGGTTTTTTTTTTCTTTCTTTATTCGTTCTTTCGAAACAGTAGAGCGCAAGAGAGCCGAACAAGATGCGGCGAGGTATGAGAGGAGAAAAGGTGGTGGAGAGGAGGTGTGGTTGTGGCCTTCAACGTTGTGGATTGCGTTCGTGTCCGTGTTTGTACTTCGGGGTGCGTAGCAGCACGAGGGCCATTCACGCACAGCCGAAACGAGTGAGTGGCAGTGGAGCGGTCCGTCGTTTGCTGATGGTGAGAGAGGCGTAGAGCCAGTATTGTCCGCACCGAAGTGCCGAGACGATCTCACCTTGGATTTCAGCTCTGTTGCATCGGTGCACTCATTTGGGGTTGTTGTTGTTTTTCCGTGTCCGGTGCGGAGATGGCGCGCAGAGCACATCGTTCATCTTCTTTCTTATTAATCAAAACTCGCGCGTTGCGGATCTTCTGTCCGTGTTAATCGTCAAGGCGCCGCGTGTGCGTGCGGGCCGTCACTCAAGTGAAGGCAGAGAAGAAAAAAACAGCAAGTGGAGAGGAGAGGACAGACACTCAGGTGGATGAGGTCCACCGCACCTTACTCCAGGCGGCGGCCCTTCTTGGTGGCTTGGTACAGCGGGTTGAAGGCCTCCTCGTTCTCATCCCCGTCACGATGGCGCTTCGCGCGAAGCTTCGCCACCTTGCGACGGGCACCGTTCGATTTAAGCATGCGCAGATACTTACGCAGCTCACGCTTTTCCTCACGCGCACGCTCCTTCATTTCAGCCGTCACAACGACGGGCGGGTGCTTCAGCTTACGCCTCTGTGCACGTGACATGATTACCTTGGGCTTCTCCTCCTCGACTGCACCGGTGGTCGTCGTAGCGGCTGTGGCAGGCGGAAGCGATGAGGCGGTTGCTGCGGTCGTCGTCGGAGCTGGAGCGGCTCGGGTTGCCTCCGCATCGCCGAGGCGTCGCTTAGCTGGGCGGCTGCTCATGATGAACGTGCCGCGCGATGTAGATCTGGGTGGGTGGGTAGGTGGCGACTGCAGCAAGAGAAGAAGGAGGTTGGTGCGCGGGCGTGAAAAGACAAGGTGAAGAGGAGAACAAAAAGAAGGAGCACAAGCCGTGTTAGGGTGAGCGAGGATAAAAGTGATGAGCAAGACCATCGGAGGGGAAAAGCAAACGTCTTTTGTATGGAGGTCGCCACGCGCGCGGAGAGAGCGGACCCCCAGAGAGGCGCATCAGCAACACGATGTCATATATATATTTCCGTTCGTCACCGTTGGTGTTTTCGTTGGTTCTGTTTACGTTGACAGCGAGAGTTGTTCGCTCATTTGATGGTTCCTTGATTACCCCCGGTTTTCTTTTTGGTGTACCTTTGTGTGGTCGTCGTGGCACGAACGATCAGTGGAAGAGTAATCGTGATGGTGATGGTAGTGTACAGAGTGTAAAAAAAAAAAACAAGAAGCCCTCTTCGTGCTTCTCTCAGACACCCTGGAGCCCTTCGGGAATGGTGTCGCCTTGCTGCCAGAGAAGTACCAGTTCTTCACGGGCAATGGACCACACTCGCGAAGGGGTAGTAGTGTCCGCATGGGATGAGCTCCTCCCTGTTATCTCCGCGGAGGCGCGAATGAGTTCGTGTAGCGTGACATGAACGAGAGTGGTGAGGTACCGCTCCGCGACGCCCGGGGAGCCGTTGATCTCCAGCAATTTAACCTTGTAGTCTTCCTCAATGATGACGTCATAGCCGAAGACTTGGAAAGACGAGTAGAGATCGTCTGCGAGCTGCTCCATCTCCGGCTTCATCGCCAGCAAGGTGCGCACGATGATGTTGGCGATGCGCGGCAGCACGAGACGCTCAATCACATCCGCAGGCTCGCCCCGTTCGTTCGTAAGATACGCCTGGAGTTGTGTGAACCACATTTCATTGCCTTTTTCGTGCGCGCCGTAGTTGGCTGCTTCGGTCTGAAGGCAGTGGTTGGTCAGGTGACGCAGTGTGTCGTGAATGGCATCCATGGCGAAAGGCTCGCTCGCTGTGCGGCAGCTGCCCTGACTGAAGGCGTAGATGGAGTACGGTCGCCGCAGCAACACCCACACGCGTACGTCGAACTTGCGACCCGCGGAGATGAGAAGCGGTTTGTCAATGTAGCGCTGCACCGCGTAGGACGCGAGTCGTCCAGAGGGCTTCAGTGCGGAACCCAGAAAATCAGTGAGGGCAGCGGCGCCGCGAACAAGCGCGATGTGCTTCCCCTTCGACCCGGAGCTAGGCTTCAGGATCCACACCGCGTCCTCATCAGCGGCGGCAGCAGCGAGGAGGGCGTCTCGTTGGTCCGGTTTCTTGTCAGGCTGACTGCTCAGCACGTATGACTGCGGCATCCACTCCGCATGCGTCGCGTCGACGGACCCGAGGAGGAGCGCCATGCTGACTTTACGGGTCAGCTTACTCGAGCCTCGATAGTAGTGCACCCAGCGTGTGCCTTGGAAAAACGAATCGGCAGCGACCGGCGTGCAGCGGAGGTCGGTGTAGGGCACACTGTCGCGATCACAGAGAAGCAGATCGGCGTGGGCGGCGCGCACCTCGGACTGGGGCCGCCAGCCGCTCTTGTCCAGCAGCCGCGCTGCTTCTTCAAAGACGGAGAAGTTAACACCTTTGAAGTACGTCGCAGAGGATGACGAACGCAGCAACGCGTCCGTCTGCTCACTGTCTGACGTCGGCATGCGCGAAGGAAGGATGAGAGGTGCGCGGGTCCCTGTGTGTGTATGTGTGTGTTGGGCCTTGCTGTGCCGACTGCGTTGGGCACCCGTACAAGTCAACGCAAGCATCGAGCAGGGAAGAGAAAAGAAGACAAGAAGAATCGCGAATGATCAAGCGAGTGTGCAGGCGATGTAAAGAGAAAAGAGAGTCGAATGGACAGATGATCATCGGACGTGATCGTGCGCGTGAACGTCAGTATGTGCGGTGTTCGCACACTGGAGCACTCACGGTGGCTATAGGTCTTCTCTACGGCAGGTCAGCCGCTGCGTTGGAAAGGAAAAGATGAAAAATAGCTCACACACATATCTCCGCACTTGTCTGCGCGTGTACGTCAGCAAATGTTTGTCCTTTTTAAATGGAAAAAGAGAGCAGACGCGATGCGCATGCCGGCCGACGTGCACGCACCATGGCCTCATCAATAATTTCCTAGGGTGATCATCTGGGCAGCCATGCGTGTCTTTGCAACGGTCCTGTTGGCTTCTTTGCTTTCCCCTGCGTCGATTGATTATCTGTCGAGGTGCACAACAACAAAAAAAAAACGACAACAACAAAACAAAACGGAACAGAACACCATCTCCTGTGACTACTTGTAGCCGCCAACACCACCGCCTCTCGATCCTCGGTACACCAATGGCCGGCAAGGCTCCTTGATTAGACACACTCAAAAATTTCGACGACGCCGCCCATTGTACAAGCAGCAAGGTAGTCCGCGCCGGGGCCCCAGCTGACGTCCTTGTAGGGCGTTTTGGATGGATGCGCGAAGAGTGGCTTCGCCTCTGCCGCCTCCGCACGGAAAGACTCTGTCTCGTACACGCTGAGGGATGCGCCAGCGACGGCGAGGAAAGCGCTGTGCTCACCCTCAAAGCTCACCACCAGGGGTACATGTGCCGCCTTCGCAGGCGCGGGCAACAACGCGACGGGCGCCTCGACATGGCGTAGATCCCACAGGGCCACCGCACCGGAAGCCATACCCGTGGCGACAGTCAAGCAGTCGGCGTGGAAGGCGATCGACTGCACGGCGAGTGCGGACGGCTGGGTGAGGCTCGCCATTGGGATCACGGTGTCGACGGACATGTGCCGCACATCAAAAAGAAGGAGCTCGCCGGTTGTGGAGCCCAGACCGGCCAACGCGCCGTACGGATGCAGCTCCGCCGACACAATGGCGCTATTCGAGCCTTCATCACCCAGCTCTACGGTCCCCACGGCAACATGAGCGCCGGTGGCGAGGTCGGTCAGCGACACAGTCTTCTCGCCTGCCGCCAGCACGTAGTGCGCACAGAGAAACTCGCGGGCGACGGCGGAGAGACTGTGCGTGTACCGCAGTGTGGCTGTGCAGGTGAGCGCCTCGGTGGCCGAGGCCTGCCAGAGACGCACCGTGCGATCAGCAGAAGCGGAAAACACCTCCGCGCCGCCCACCAAAGAGGAGGTCGACGACGACAAGGCGCGCACCGCGTGTACGGCACCGGTATGGCCAACTCCACGGTGGGTGATCGCGTGCGTGGCGAGATCGTAGCGCAGTACCTGATTCTCGCCGCTGCCTGCTGCGTAGAGCGCGGACGAGGCTGGCGCGCACGACACGGTCAGGGCGGTACTGTGTGCGCCACCGACGCGGAATGATTTCGGTGCACCGACCTTCGCCAAGTTGGCGCCTTGCTCCGTTGTAAACGTCGTGATGGCCTCGCGCTGCTGTTTCGCCGCTTTTCGTTGCTGACGCCGTGCGGCTTCGTGATCGTCCATCGCCTCCGCGAGCGCGGCCGGCACGGCGAGACGATCGGCCGCTGCTCCCTCTTCTTCCTCTGCTGCCGCTGCGGGCCCGACCTTGTGCGGGTGGCCGCGCCCGGCTGTACCGCCGCGTAGTGCAGCGTCACGCTCCTCGGTCACGCGCGCAATGACCACACAAGCCGCCTCGTACTGCTGTAGCGCGTGCGCCAGCTCTTGCTGCGACTGCGCGAGTTGCTGGCGCAGTGTGAATTGTTCCAACGCCATCGCCTCCCACTCCACGTGCAGATGCTTCAGCAGACCTGGGATGGACGTCGTGCCGCCAGCCACCACCGCTGTCGGCGTGGCTGGGCGTACGGGGAGGAGATCCTCCTTAGAGAGAGGCTCTCCTGTAATGGGGCAGCGGCCGTGCTCCTCAATGTACCGTTCAATCAACGACTTCTCGAACAGACAGCCGCTTGTACGTGCCACGACAGGCTCCAGCGGCGCCTTCTGCGAGAGACAGCACTGCATGATGAGAAGAGTCGAGGAGAACGAGGGGAAAAAGAGGGAAAAGGGAAACCAGAAGAGTCAGAAGAGTCAGAAGAGTCAGAAGAGTCAGAAGAGTCAGAAGAAGAAACGCTTCGAATAAACAAGACGGATAGGGCAGCGAAATCGTCCGGCTATTCGTACACCTTCACTCGCTTTACGTATTAATTTCTCTGTCTTTTATGAATCTCTGTTGCTTATTACCTTGCGTTCAGAGTACCGCGCGTGCAGCTTCTTCTTTTTTCTTTTTCTGGTGTTGGCACACGTCAAGGTTTTGCAGTGAGTATGATTGGTCGTGATAGTTCGGTATGAAAACGAGAGGGAGGGAGAGGGAAGTGAGAGTGCGAGTCTGCGATAAGTGCAGTGTCAGCGCTCTATTCGCGCACTGGGGAGAAGCGAAATGACAGTCAACACTGCGCGTGTGCATCTTCTCTTGTCGCACACGGTTGAACTCACTACGCATGTGCGGGAGAGAGGAAGAGACAACGGACGCAGAGGTTTCGTCGACTGTCCTCGAGAGTGGAATAGCACAAGGAGCGCAATCCCGTGAATAAATAGATATCCATCAAGACGTGGGAAGCTTCATGACACGGCTGCGAATAGCCATTCGCCGCTATGGGGTCACTTCTCCACGTCCCACTGTTGTGATGTCATCGAGCACAACGTAGTCATCGTATGAGATAGCTGATAGTATGTGCTGTGTTTGATGAATCTTCTTCTTTTTTTTTTTTGGCTTGGGGAGGTGATAATTGTCATCACAATATGCAGCGTCAAGGTGCTGCCGCAGCCAAGAAAGATATGTGTTGCGAATGCACGTTGAAAACACGTATGTGTGTAAACTCGAGAACGAGAAGAAGAAGGAATGAAGCACGGAACTGGGGAGTTGATGGGCTCAAACAAAAAAGCACAAGAATGAAAAAAGGGGACTCAGTAGGAAAGGAAAATTTAAAAAAAAAAAAGAGCGGAGGACGTAAAGCGAATCGAGGTCCATCTCTCTCTCTCAGCATATTCCAGGAGAGTAGTCACGTACACAAGTACTTGTATTTGGTCGAACAAAACAACTTGAGCATGAACGAGTCATTGCAGCGCGCACACACGTTTGGCGAAACAGAAAAGAAAAAAAAAAGCGCATTAAGGAAAGGAAAGAAGGAGAAATATGAGCTCTCGTCAACAGGTCGTCTCCTCCACTCCCCCGCCCCCCCCCCCCTTCCTCCCTCTCACCTGCAGTCACGAGGTACACCTTCAGAAGCGGGAAGCGATTGCACACGGAGGTGAAGACACCTTTTCCTTTTTGCTGATCCCGCTCTCTCTCTCTCTCTTCGTCGCGAAGCGTTTGCGTCAACGCCGGCTAGTATACTTCTGTCCGAACGCAGTGTCTTTTCAAAAAAGACGAGACACCTGTACGACGACGCCATCTGCTTTTTTTTTTTTCCACGATTGCCATGGAAGACAGTCTCATCTCGTCACACGTGGAAGCCAAAGAAAAGAAAGAGGAAGCAAAACTCACAGCAGACAAAAAAAAAGTAGAAGTAGGAAGTCAGGGCTTTTTAAAGTCATTTATCGGTGTCTCTCGTCCAACCGCACTACGGTGCGCGAGTCGGCGTGTGTTGGTGTCTGTGAACGCGCGCACGCACAGCCACAGCGACCGTGGAGGAGGAGGTTCCCCAACAACTATTCGCCCGTCCTGTCGCGGATGTTCTTTTGAGTATAGTGTTTCTCTGTTGTTGTTGTTTTCCTTTCTCTCGTCCTGTTCCTTTTATCCGATCCTGCCGTACGCTGTCGGCGTGGAGACAAGGTAAGGAGAGTGCCGCGGCTGATGATCTTATTTCTCCTCTGAGCAGCCAATAGCAGCAGACTCCTCACGACGTGGGTGCGCGTGTGTGTGTGAACGACAGCGTGATCGTCCGCGCACCCGCACACAACGCGCGAGAGATGCAAAGCGCGTCCGAATAGAAAAACAGTGATTGGGCCAAGGGAGAGACGGGACGAGTAGGGGAAAACAAAAAAACACAGAAAAAAAGAAAAAGAAAAAAAAGAAAAAACGGAGGGAAAACGAATAAAGAAAGGATAGAGAAACGAAACCGTTAAATCGAAGGTGGGCTAAGGGGGAACGGTTTACTTCTTTGGCATCGGTGCCGTCTGCGTCCCCCAGCGTGGTGAGGCTGTGGGAGGTGTGCGTTTTGGCGGAGAGCTGGATGCATTCAACGCCCCACCCGAGGTCTCCCTGCGTTGTTTCATCTTCTCCACCGCGATGCGCGCGTAGCGATTGACTGTGTTGTGCCCTTCATCGTCGCCGCCGTCTGGACTTTTGAGGCTGCTGCGTGACCCTCCCGTCGCACGGAAAGCTTCGTTGCGCGTGCCGTCGATGAGAAGGTTCGGCTTGAGATTCTCCGAGGGCACCTTGGCGAGCTCGTCTGAAAAGACGCACGCGGCCTCGATGGAGTGCTCAACTCTTGTCAACCGATCCCGAGCTTTTTGGTCCCTCGGTTTGGCCTGCACGTCGTCCTCGGCTTCCTCGCGCATCATTTTGAGCTCATCGATCAACGGAAACACCTCCATCGAGCGCTTGCCGACGAAGAGGTATTCGTGTACGTTCTGGATGTGCCGACAGATCATGTCCGAAGTGCACGTGCAGCAGTCGTGAAGGCGCCATCCAGGCTCCTTGTGCTTCATGGCGTAGCCAAAGTCCACACGATGCACCTTGTTTGGATCCGTCTGGGATTGGTGCAGGACGACGGTGCTGTACTTGTCCTCGTGTCGCAGGTACCGCATAAACGGCGGTGTGCGATCGAGGTGGCCGAGAAGGCTCTGTGTCCAGCAAAAGACACGCACGGCCGCACGCACCTTCTGCTGAGCTGTGAATTTCTTGAGTGACTCGAGGGACTCCTGCAGGTGCACGTCTGGTTGGGACTCCGCCACCCACGGGTGCGTGAGCATCTGCTGTGCGGACGGGCGCTTGTGCGGGTCAGGTGTGAGGCACAGCTTGATGAACTCACGCGCGTTAGGCGAGACACGCTCCCAGACCTCACCCTGGAAGCTCCAGCGGTTGTCGACGATGCGTTCGAAGGTCTGCTTGAAGTTGGCGCCGTGGAAAGGCATCTTACCGCTCAGGAGAATATACGCGATGACGCCCAGCGACCAAATATCGCAGCGATCGTCGTACGCCTCCGTGCGGCTGCGCAGGTAGCCGACTTGGATCACCTCAGGGGCGATGTAGGAGGGCGAGCCGCAGCACGTTGTGCTGGGGATGTAGCCGGCAAGACCAAAGTCGGCGAGGCACACGTCTGTCAAGTGACTCTCAGGGGACTGCTCTTTGCTGTACCGTAAGAGGAGGTTCTCCGGCTTGAGGTCACGATGGATGACGCCCTTCGAGTGGATGTGGGCGAGCGCAGAGAGAAGGTTTCGAGTCAACTCCGATGCGTTTTGCTCGCTGTAGTGTTGCAGCTGCACAATGTGGTCGAAGAGCATGCCACCCTCTAGGATATCCATAACGATGTAAAGGTGCCGCTCTGTCGCGAACCATTGGAACATCTGAACGACGTGCGGGTGGTAGCCAATGCGGTCCATGATGTTGATCTCGTGTGCGATATCGTCGATATCTTTCGGACCAGCCTTGGTTTTGTCGACAACCTTGACCGCATACATCATGCCGGTCTCGTTGTGCACGCAGGAGTAAACCACCGCATACGCGCCTTTGCCTAAGCGACCCTTCAGCGTGTAGAAGTCTTTGAAATGTCCGGGCGATGGTTGGGCGGCCATGGCGACAGACGGCTATGAAGTGTGGTGGAGAGACCTGTATATTGTCTGAGCGATACGTATCAGGCGTTTAAGTTAGTTTGCTTTTGTGTCGATAGGTGAGCTGAGGTACTCGACTTGTTTTTCTTTCTTCTGCCTCTCTTATTTCTTTCTTTTTCGAATTTCTGACGGTGCTGCTGGTTTAGTTTTGTTTTTTCGTATACGCGTGTGCTCGGCACTGGTGTAGGCGTGTGTGGGTCAAGACCGGTGCGAAAACTCACAGCACGCGACAGACGAATGAAAAAAAAAGTAGCACAAAGAGATGGCTGAAGAACGGAGAAACAATGTGCTTGAACAACGGCGCGAAAGGGGGAGATGGAAAAAAAAGATGCCAGAGGGGTCAAAGGAAAAGATAAAAAGAGAGAGGTTGTAGCGGATTCACACAATCGCAAAATAGCGAAGGCGAGAGGAAAAGAACAAACAAAAGAGGGACAACAAACGTCAAAGACGTGAGTTGTTCGGAATCGCAAACGGGAGACAAGAGGAAAGGATGAGCAAGGAGGAGAGAAGAATGAGTGTGATGCCAAATCTCTCCTTCTTCTTTTTTTTTTTCTTTTGACGTCGCGCGCGTCTTCTTTTATTTGACAAACTAGGAAGGACGGTAATTATCCACTAGCGGAGAGGCGAGAAACGAAGAGGAGACTGGTGCAGTCAAGGTGACCAGACAAGTAGAGAGCACGTAAACTTTCGTAGTGGCAGAAGGAGCTATGTTGAAGAAAAGTGAAGACTGACAGTCGTGAATAGCCGCGACGCGATGCACAAGCCGTCCCGCGAAAAGAAGAAGAGAACAGAAAAGGAGGAAGCGGGTGTGTGGGGTGGGTGTGTGGTGGGTGGGTGCTCATATCCGCATGCACGTGTATAGAGAAGTTGATGAGTACCATTGTTCTCATTCCTGGGCAGCTTGTGCCTTGGCACCTCTGCCGACAATGTGGGTGGTGGAAGAGGGGAGACTGTGGGCGTAGAGGGGGCTCTTCCACGTCACCAGCAAATGTTCACATAAACTTTTGTGACTTCCAAGTGCCTTTTTTTTTTTCTCTTTGCTTTTGTCTTTGTTTGTTGTTGTTGATATTTATCTACAGGATGTGCTCTTCATCGGTACGCAGCGATCCACGGCGACTTGAGCGCGTCCTTGGCCGACGGCCGCTTACTCGGGTTTGATGCTGTGAGGGAAAGGATGAACTGCTTGGCCATGGGACTCAAGCCTGGTGCCTTGTCGAACGGGATTTTATTGCGAATGACACAAGAAAAGACGGCCTCGGGCGTCGCGCCGTCGAAGGGTAAGAGACCCGTCAACATCACAAACGCGACGATACCGACAGACCACACATCGCACTTCTCATTGTACAGAGCCTTCATCTTCTTGGCAGAGTGGACCTGCAAGGCAATCATCGCCATCTCCGGCGGGCTGTACTGCGGCGAGCCGAGGTACTGGTCACTCGGAATCTCACGCGTGGCGAAGCCAAAGTCACCTATGGCCACCACATCGCGTGCACCGGTACGGAAGAAGACGTTTTCCGGTTTGATATCGCGGTGCATGGTGTGGTTTTCGTGGAGGTGTGAGACAGCCCTCAGCATCTGGCCGACAAGCGGTCCCGCCTTCTCCTCTGACAGGCGCCCGCGATTGATCAGGTGCTGGAAGAGAGTGCCGCCAGACATGTACTCCATCACGACGCTCACGGTGTGTGGTTCATCGTACAGACCTAGCACACGAACAAGATTCGGGTGAGTAGGGATGCCCTGTCCAAGGTGTCCTTCGATAACGCAGTTCGCGGCTTTGCGCTCAGTGATGGCGTCGCGTTGATATACCTTGGCGACGCACACAACACCTGTTTTTCGATCACGGCAGCGAAAGACGTTCAAGGTCGATGACGAGACGAAGGGGGTCGCCTCCAGCTCATAGTCGCTCTCGAGAGACATTCTCCCTCCCGCTCTCTCTATATCTCTCTCCTTCGCTCCGTCTCTCGCAAAACAATGGTGGCTCAGCTAGAGAAAAATTATACAAGATGTTTGTTGACACGCACACGTGGAGGATTCGGAGTGAAAGATTAGTAGGACAGCTGTTGTGATGACTGCGACGGTTGTGGAGTTCGTTTACATGTATGCACGCGGGTAAGGGCAAGGAAACGGGAAAAAAAAAGAGAGGGAGACATCGGCGACGCTATCAAGTGCGCACCAATTGTTTTCCCTGTCCGCATCTTCATGGTGTGTGTCCGTGCGCGTCGCCATACGCATACACGTGAGCGAGCCGCGCGTCATGGCCGTTCTTCTCTGATCGAGGTGAACGCAACAGCAGAGATTGTTGGCGGTGCTGTTCACTTTTGTGTGGGCAGTGCAAAAAAACAAAAACAAAATCACCGAGGCGAAGAAAATGTCACGACCGCAGTACTGCGAGAGGCGCATCGGCTATCGACTGTACTTACATCGGCAAAGAAGTCAGCATGGGAGAGAGACCACCACAATGAGGGTTGGTGTGTGGTGGGAGGAAGGAACTGCCCTCAACGCGCTACAGGATCCCGTGTGTGTGCGCCTGTGTGGGTGTGGGTGTGCTAATGGCAGAAGGAGACTTACAAGTCGGCATAGAGACTGTTCGCAGAGTTTCTCTGTTCTGGCGGAACAGCCGCACTTTGATCGCCACCACCGGTGTCAGCAAAAAATGTGCTGTCGTCGTCATCACCAAACGCAGTGGCATCACTTTGACGAGGCGGGAAGACGAAGAGCTGTGCATCATCGCCGATGCTCATGCGGTTCGCGAACAAGGGCAGCTTGTTCGAGAACGCCGCGGCCTCGTCGCCTTGGGCGGCGCGGTGCGACGCGCGCTCCCCGGTGGTCAAGTCAGAAAACTTGGAGTCGCCCATGTCAGGGGCCGTCCCTCGGCGGCTGAGCGAAGTGCCGAGCTGGCGAGACTGTCTCGACTGCCGCAACCGACGTTGCACTTCGCTCTCCAGTTGTGTGTTCAGGTGACGCATCAGCTCCTGGCGGTGGTACAGGAAGGGGATGCCCTGGTCGAGGATGCTGCGTATATACACCTTGAGTGAAACCAGCTCCCGCTTCAGCGACTGCAGCGCCGCACGGCCCTCTCGCCACTGTGCCCCTACGCGTCGTTGCTGCTGCGCCAAAGCCGCGCGCTGTGCCTCGACATCACGCATCAGCACAGAGCTACCCACGCCCATGGACAGCACCTCTCTCAGCATGTTCACCTCCTCGTTGGGCGGGACGTAGCGCAGACGGGTGGAGGGGACAAAGGTCGCATGGCGCGCGTCTTGGATCGATCGCCACCGCGCCGAGAGCGTGTGCTGCGTGTCGACACTCGACACGTACGGTCGGCGAGCGGAAGCGGAGGCCGCGACGAGATGGGCATTCTGTGCGCTGCTGACGGCCGCCGCGTGGACGCTGGCAGGTGCGCGTTTCGTGGGCGACGCGGTCAGATTATCGTTGCGGCCACTGACGGTGGCGGTGTTGGTGTTGGTGTTGAGGCTGATAGGCGGCGCGACTGCGCTGTGTGCGGCACTGCCCGCTGCGTTGGCCGTGGCTGCGGGCACTGACGGCGTGGCCGTCTTGAGCGCATCGCGCGCGGCGTAAAGGCTGCTCAGCGCGGTGCTGCACTGATCGGAGAAGGTGCCCTCTTCCAGGGGGAGATCCGCAGCGTTGAAGCCGTGTTTCTGTTGCCACGCCGCCCGCTCTGCGACGACACAGTGAACGTACGCGACAGCCTTATCGAGGGCGGCGTCCTTGCGGTCTCGCTCCGCGACGAGCTGCCTCAGCTCCCTCTCGGTCCGCTGGCTCTTGTCGAGCAGGGCCGTGTAGCAGGTCGACATAGCCGCCATCGCCTCCTCTCTCTGGCGGGATATTTCTTGACTACGTGTGAGCAAGGTGGACCAGCACGCTTTCACCTCCTCCAGCCCCTCGCGTACCTCGCTCAGGCGCAGAATGAGCGTGTGGGCCACGCTAACACCGAGTGCGAGGACCGACGCCTCCACCACGTCCGCACACTCGCGAAGTAAAGCACAGTGCTGCGGCACACGCCCGACGGAGCACGACAGCGCGCGCACCTGATCGCGTCGCAGATCCGCCTCCTTCTCGCCCAGTCGTCTCAGGTGCTCCAAGACGTACGATGGAAAAGTCATGGGCGCCGCGTTGCCGGGGTCAGAAGGTGCATCTCTCCCCAGCATGATCCGCGTGCGTGTCCCGTGGTATCGCGTAGGCCAGTCAAGTCGGTCGACGATGGCACACAAAACTAAATAAAGACAAGTGAGGTCGAGACCGTCGTTGTAGCGATGTGCAGAGGAAAAAAAGAGGAGAGAGAGTGTGTGTGCTCTGGCGTTTGAACAGTACACAATAAGGAGGTAGGAAGGAGTGGTGAAGTGTGTCTGTGTCCGTCTGTGTTGGCGTGTGATAAAGTAGCGCGGCATCCCTACAAGTGGCGGAAACAGGCAAAACAAACAAAGGGAAGTGAGTAGCCCTGGTTACGGAACAAAAGCCTGCGTCCACGACACTGGTGTATTCCCTGAGGCTTGAGGTCTAAAGCGCTCCGAGATGTTCATGGTTGTGTTTCATCCGCACATACACACACACACACACACCTTTCACTCACGCATTGGTGTGTGGGGGAGGTCCCTTTGCGAAACAAATGTAGTCATTTCAGCCATGCGTTCTTTTTAAATCTAGATTTCCGCATTCGTTCCTGTGTATAGCCAGGCCACCACGGACCTACGATTTGAAATCTGACGTCCACCAGCGGAAAGAAGAAAAAAAAGAAAAAAAAAAGACGACGGCGTCTATTTATTGTTGTTGTTGAATGTGTCTTGTCAGTCCATTTCGCTTTCATTCGTTGGACGTACAGATCTACAGTCCCAATGAGCGATGCGCGAGGGAAATCAGACAGATACGGAAGATACAGAGAAAGGCAGTCGTACAAACAGAGACAAAAGACGGAAAAGAAGGAGGATACGAGAGAGAAAATGACTGCCCAGACACAGGCGTGCACAGGTGGTTGTTTACAAGCGTGTCTTGTTCTCGTTTTTTTGGTGTTGTTGTGCGCACAGTGTGCTGCCGGCGGTTGACAGCAGCGAGGTGTGCTGTGCGTCGTGTGTGTGTTCGCTCAGTCAAGTGAACAAAGCACAAGCGTCAATCAAGAAAAGGCAAACAATAAACGGAAAATGGGTAGGAGAAAATAAAGAGAACAGGGCCTTGTCGCGACAGCGAGCTCGTCGTCCGTTGCTGAGGTGTCAGCGCTGGGTGAGAGTTCTTGGCTTGTCTGGTTGTTCGTCTGTTCTCCGTACGTGAGGTTATGTTGATGTAACAGCGCGCCCACCGACTGCACATCAACAAAAAAAAAAAAAAGACAGATGAGAAAAAGCAAAGAAAAGAGAAAATGGGAAGGGAATAAGAAAAAAGGGGGAGGAGTACCAATGCAGAAACGAGAAAAACAGAAATCAAAGCAAAGGCGAATGATCTCCAACAGACTGCGCCTGGACTGTGCGTGAACAACGTCTTTGACGCTTCCCTTCTTCTCCACGGACAGGAAGCGTCATGTCTATCCGCATAATTTTGTTTTTTCTTTTTGCTTTTTCTTTTTGCTTTCGAATCGCTCTGTTCCGTGTTTCTCCATGTTCCGTTTTCATGCTTTGGGTGCTCAACTCAACACTCACCTTCTCTTCCCTTTTCTCTCACGAGTCAACGGCATTCCGGGTCAACCACGTACACAACGCCATCTTCGTGGCGTGAGCGCCAGTGGAGGCACGACCGGCGAGCTGAGCCGCGCCACACGCCGTCCCCTCTGAAACGTATTTGAACGGAGCGAAGGCGATGCGCACGGTAGCACACAAGTCGCGCCAGAAGAGGAAAAGAAAACAAACAAAGAGCAAAAACAAAAAAGGAAAACACAACGAGGAGGCGGGAAAAAAAAAAGCCGTGAAAGCGAGTTCCTAGGAGAGGACATCGCCGTTGACGGGGAAATGCGTTTCGCACAAGGATAAAGTTGGCAGCGCAACAGAGAGGCCAGCAAAGACAGAATTCACGCGGTCAAGCGCACATGAGCTGTACTCCGTGAGCGTCTCTCTATCGGGGTTGCCATTGTAGACAAATGCTTCAGTTGTTGTTGTTGGTGATGTGGGCGTTCACTGTTTTTCCCCTGGTACGCTGCCGCTGCCCATGCACTGCGTCTCTGTGTGGGACTCAGACTCTCCGCATTTCTGGCAGCCGTGTCTACTAGGCGTGACGACGGTGAGAAGGACGCTCTAAAAGAAATCGAAAAAAAAAAGAGGCGAGTGAAACGAGACGAATCACGTGATCGGTCTTTGTGTACTTTTTGATACTTTGGGGTTCTTTGGATGCCGCTCGTCAAGGCACTGATGTGCAACAGAAAAGCAACGATCTTGAGCATTGGATGGCGTTGTTCTGGCCTCTTCCTTGGCATTCGCTCACGATTTGTGCCGCATTAGGTCATCTTTTGTTCGGCCTCTTTTTCCTCGTCTCACTCTCTGTGTCATTTCTTTTCAGCTTCGCTCCGTGACTGTCCTTGCGGGGGGGGGGGAGCGGCGAAGGACGCAGCGGTCCAAGGTGAATTACACCCGTGAGCTCGTGTCAGCAGTCGTGCGTGCGGAGCTCTTTTCTTTTCTTTTCTTGTATTGTCGCAGAGTCTTCTCCGCTAGGGGAGATACGTCACACTCGATAAGAGAGGAGAGGAAGGAAGACACACGCACACAAGTGCACACGCGCTCAGACACGCGCTGCTCGTGGGGAAAGGGGTCTAATCAAGCATTTTGATGCGAGTCAGTGGTGCGGCTTTGCCCGTGTGTGGTTGATTGATTCTGCTGTTGTGCTTTTGAGACGTTCACGACTTGGCTCTTGGCGACCGCGTCGAAACTATTCGCGGGGCGTGTCGACCACGATTGAGGACGCCAGCTCCTCCTCGGTGGCCTCCTCGGTGGCCTGCTCCTCTGGAGCCTCGCGGGCGGCATTACCGCCTCCGACCGCCTTGCGAGCCGCGCGGCCTGCCGGGTACGCGTCCATCTTGGCCTTGAAGCCGTTGGAACGGCCCTTGATGAACAGGGCAGTCTCCCCAGGGGCGACAATCGACGTCGCCTGCCGTTCGCCCGTACTTAGCTCCACGAGCTCAGTGTGCCCGAGGGCCTCCAGCTCGCAGTCGGGGTTAAAGGTGACCTTGATATGCATTTCGTACTCGGTCGTGTCGTTGTAGTACGCCCAGAGCTGCTTCTTCTTGTCCACCAGACGGAAGAGAAGGCCATTCTCCTTGTCAAAGCCCTTGAACACCGCATCAATATTGAAGTCAGCGTAGTCGCCCTCGAAGGTCGGCGCGCCGTTCTCGTACATGGTCCTGGTGTCCTTGGCGTTGCCGCAGCCCATTGTGATGGTGGTGAGAGGGAGTGGTGGGGTGTGGTGAGGGAAGGTTCGTAGCGGAGAAGCTTGATGACGGAGAGGAGGCGGAGAGGAGGCGGAGTGAGCACGAAAGATAAGCTGGGAAAAGAGCGACGAGAAGTGGCGAAGTGAACGGAGGGGGCGAGGGTGGAGGAGGGGAGGAGGAGGGGAGGAGGAGGGGAGGGGTAAGGCAAGAGCGACGTGGAGCGGGAGAAGCGAGGTGAGGGGAGTGGTCAGCAAATCCGGGCATACAAGCGCACAACAACCGACGCGCCGTCTTCATCGCTTCGGATTCGTCTTCACGCGTCCACGCACATCAGGACTGTGGCCTTGTCAGCATTCGTCTGGGCTCTTCTTCATTTCCACTCGGTCAAGTCTCAAACAAAGCAACAAGGCGAAACAGGCGTCGATATCGCGCCATCCTCACGATGAGCCGCCATCCACACAGATCGTCTGCCCGTTCACATACGTGGAGAGTGCGAGCCACACGGCAACCTCGGCAACCTCATCCGCCGTCGCGAGGCGCCGAAGAGGGCACATGTGCTGCCAGCGCTCCCGTTGCTGTGCAGTCAGGGACTCAGACATACCCTCACCTTCGATGAGGCCCGGTGCCACAACGTTGAAGCGCACGTTCTTTACGCCGTACTCCTTCGCCAAGGACTTGACCGCACCAGAGAGGGCCGCCTTGGACGCGCCGTAGAGCACCTGGCCTTCGTTACCCATGTGGCCTACCACAGAGCCAATGTGCACGACGCTGCCGCCACCCGCGTTGAGCATGCCACCGAAACGAAGCGCAGACTTGGTCACGTGAAGCGCGCCGCTGACGTTCGTGTTCAACACCGCCGCATAGTCCTCAGGTGTGGTGCGAACAAACACCTTGCTCACCGTCACGCCGGCGCAGTTCACAAGCACGGAGACAGGGCCCACCTCACTGCGTACCTTTTGAAACAGCCGGTCGCAGTCCTCGGCAAGACAGACGTCGGCCTGCATCCCTACACCGCCCGCAGGCACAGCCACTGCGAGAGGCTTCCGAGACACGCACACAAGCTTCATCTTGTGCTGATCGGCCAAAGAGGCAGCGATGCGACGTCCCATAGCGGAGGTCGCCCCGGTCACCACGGCCACCTTACCCTCAACGTTCCACGGCATCCTATCGCGCGTTAATCGCAGCGCTGGCACTTGTTGCGTCCGTCACGACTCTGTTCTTCGCAGCGCAAAAAAAAAAAAAAAACAGTGCGGAGGCGGCGAGGAACGACGAGAACCAGGATCCAGAAAAAAAGGTGCTCGTGTGTGCGTGGATGCACAATGGGTCATTGGCATGCACGAGTAGAGGAAAGGGTGAGAAGGGGTGAGAAGGGGGGTGGATCGAGGAAAAGAGAGGATGAGCGGGTGGAATAAAGATGTGTACGTCTGGGGACAGCGCATCGCTTCGCATGTCAGACAACAAGTGGGTCCCACGTGTGTGGGGGGGGGGGCGTCAAGAACGCCAGTGGCAGGAGCGCGTGACGACCCCGCTAGTCGACAGCATGAAGCGCGGCCATGCACACACCAACACCGCAACAACAAAGAAAAAGAGCGTCACAGGGGATGGGTCAACGGTATGCGTGCACCGATGCACATCGGCATCTGCGTGACTGCTTCTGCACGCGCCATTTCATGAATTTACAACGGTTGAGAGGAAGAAAAAAGGAAAATGGAACAACGAGAGAGAGAGACGCTTTGATTCGACTCTGAGTGATTGAACACGAAGAGAGTACAAATCCTTTTGCGAAAAATAACAAATAACGTTAGAGCGAATTAAGGAGGCTTGTGCCAAAGCGAAAAAGTAATGAAAAGGAGGTATTAACCAACTGAACGGAAATCACAACAAAACGGAGAAAAGATACTATATGTTTTGAAAGAGGGGAGAAAGCACAGGGGGAGAGGGGGGAAGTGAAGAGGGAGGGACAAGACGAAACAAACGCGAGGTGGGACAAAGCAAAACATAAGACCGAACAAAAGCATACCTCGATGACACTGCAGAAAAGGAAAAGAAAAAGGAGGATCGGGTTAGGCAGTGCTCATTGAGAAAGAAATACGAGCAGGCGGGAGACACAGTATGAGTCGCAGAGGTGTGTTCAGCGGGGCATACACAAAGCACGCGCGCACACATCGTTAGCACCGTCATGCTGTCTTTCCCTTTGTACTTTGCGAAGCCGTGCTCGCATCAAGTGCGTGCATCGCGCTGTCATCGGATGCGCGGTATGATGTCTTGTGTGTTGCTGGGTTGGCCAGTGAGTGACCACCGCGTTGGCTGCGCTCCGTCGAGTGCGGTCCCGCTCGCGGGTAGGCTACGCGGCGATGCCCTGCGGGGTGCGCACGACGACAATGCTCAGAACCGTACTCATCGGCGTCAGCACGCTGACGGGTGATAATACCTCGGTCTCCGTCTCGAAGTCCTCAGCGACGGGCGTGCCAAGACTGCGGGCCACTTCACTCTCGTTTCCCATCAACACGGACCGCCCAGCGGTGTAGGCGGTCATCTTCGCCTCAAAGCCGTTCACACGACCTTTGATGAACATCACTGTTTGCAGCGGTGGTACGACAGCGCGTGCCACCCACTCGCCATCATCTTGAGCCCGAAGTGTGGTGTCGCCGAGTGCCTCGATCTCACACGCCTTGCTGAAGGCTACAGCGACGTGAACCTCGAGCTGCGTTGTGTCGTTGTAGTACGCCCAAATTTCCTTCTTTTTGTCCACCAAGCGGTACACCATGCCGTCGCCGTTCGCAAGACCGCAGACACAGGTATCGATCTTGAAGTCGGCGTAGGTGCCCAGAAATTCTGGGAAACCATTCGTAAACTCACCGAAGCCTTTGGCGTCCTTGGTGGATCCGCAGCCCATTATACCTTTCTTCTTTTTCTTGTTGTTGTTGTTCGCGCGTTGGAGAGGACGGTTGCACCGTTAGCGAAAGTGCCCACAAGAATGAGGAGTCTTCAAAAATTGATACGGAGAACAAACGCTGCGCGGCCAAAAATAAAAAGGGGGGCTCCAGGGAACCGAGAAAAAGAGGGGCGGATTGGCAATCGTTGAAGTAGGGATAGAGGATACCGAGGGGGGAACAGCTGCAGACACGATGGAGCGGGCTAGCGCGGTGGGGTGAGAACAGTACGTATTCCGTCTCATGCACACAATCACGGCTTTAGCTGCATATGAGAGTGTGTGTTTTGTTGGTTTTCCGCGCCTTTCCTTCGTTTTCGACGACCGATGAGAGTAGCGTGTGTGTGTGTGTCTTCCAATCAAAAGCGACCGAGTATATCGCAAGGAAAAAGCAGCCGTGGGACGGAAGAGATACGAAAGGAAGAAAAGGACGCACGCTAGCCAGGCATGAGCAGGTCGTTTAGTCCTCATCATCGGAGCTCGTCGTGAGGACGTGTCCACCACGAGGAGGTAAGCCCGTCGCGCGGCTTCGGGCAACCTCTCGCACCGCGGGTGCTGCCCCATCCGCTGTCGACATCATTGGCTCTTCGAGAGGCGGTGGTGTCATGGACATGAAGATGGGAGGCGGCGGAGGCGGCGCAATAAAGAAGTCACTCGCCGTATCAGTGGCTGCGGAGGGTGCGGCTGGTGGCAACGACGGCGGAGCGTCTGCCAAGCTGGCCGGGTGCGTGAGAGGCGCCACCGTCATGGGTGCAGTGGCGATGACACGTATGCCAGCTCTTTCGGCTGTGGGCTTAGAGCTGTCGCTCGTTGTTGGCGGCTCTTCACGGCCCTCTGCGTTCATCTCGTTTCCCGGTGACGGCGCCGTTGGGCCTGGGGCTGGTAATACAGGGAACCGTGGTGCCTCGGCCACCGCATGGCTTGCCGCAGGGGTAGACGTTGAGGATGTCGCGGACGAGGAGGTGAACTCGGAGGTAGACGAGCTTCCAAGCAAGTTTTTCTGACGAGGCTGCACTGTGGGGCTGGCGCCTGGCGCTGGAATGGCTTGCGTCTTTGCCGCTGCTGTGGAAGCCGCAATCTTGGGTGGTGGAACAGCCGGAGTGGCGACCGAAGACGAGGAAGATGACGACGAGGACGACGAGGAAGAACCGAAAAGATTGGGCCTCTTGACACGCACAGTTGCCTTTGTCTTGGCACGTGCGGGTGCGGACGTAGGAGGAGGAGGGGGAGGCGCGCGGCCTCCAACCGCCGCAGAGCCCTTTGCCTGTGGGACGGCAGTCGCTGTCGGCCTCCCCGCCGACGGCGCACGCGATGAGGATGACGAGGATGACGAGGATGACGAGCCAAACAAATTTGTCACTCGCTTTGGCGCAGCAGCTTGGGGCACACGAGCGGCCGGCTGCGGTAACAGGCCCTGGCGCTGGGACGCCAAAGTCGCGGATACCATTGTCTTGCTGTGTTGCGGTGGAGGGAGTGCGCGGCGAGAACCGGACGGGTGTTGGTCGGTCCCCTCGGACTTAGCCGCGCTCACTGGTGCGGGCGGTGAGGGGTATATCAACGGGATGGGAATCTTGTAGGGTGCGCTTCGCACTGGCACCATGCGCGCCGCATCCGCAGCGACCTCATCCTCACTGACCCACTCATCGTCGCCACCTCCCTCCGCATTCATCGCAGCGCGCATCGCCACCGTATGCTGCGCAG
This sequence comes from Wallacemonas rigidus, assembly GCA_030849045.1. Lineage (NCBI taxonomy): Eukaryota > Euglenozoa > Kinetoplastea > Trypanosomatida > Trypanosomatidae > Wallacemonas > Wallacemonas rigidus. Next base: position 35,497 of record JASAOL010000538.1, read on the forward strand.
TTTCTCCTGTCAAGGCTGTGTGGAGTCCGCCGTACGGATCGCACTCAAATGCACTAGAGCCCATGTAGGCGAAGAAGCGCCGCCGACGGTAGCGAGACCGGCGCACACACATGCCGCGCTCAAGATCCACCTCATCACGCTCGTCGCCTGGGAGCGATGTGGGAATAACGCGTTGATCCAGCACCTCCTCGCTCTGCTCAACAAGACGCTGACGAAGACGGAGAAGCGCCTCACGCTCTCGGCCCTCTTGGGAGCCGCGCGCACGTGCAGTTCTGGGCGGCGGTGCAACGCTCTCGTGATCTCCGTCACTGCCTCCACTGCTACACTCACTGTCATCGTCTTCACTTCGCCCGGTCGCCTCATCACTCTCGCTTCGGGCTTCAGCGGACTTGGCAGAGTCGTCATTGGATGCGTCCGATTTGCTGGCGATTCGGCATTGCACAAACTGTCTATTCGCCAGCAAGAGCAACGTGTTGTTCACATTCAGCAGTGCCGTCGTGGTGACGTCCGCACCTGTCTGCACACGTCGAACCCTCGCATCGAGATCCCTAAACTGCTGGTAGAGACTCCCTTGAATGCGCTGAAAGCACTCGGCAAGTACGTCGTTTGTGTCCAGGTTCCATTGTGTCAGGAGGTGCGCCTTTGCAGTCTGAATCAGCTCTGGCAGTGAGAGCTCCTCCACCGGCACTGCAGACATCTCAGCTTCTGATGCTATCAAGTACCGCACGTGAGAAGAACGAAAAACGGAAGAGAAGTGAAAAAAAAAAAAAAACGAAGAGAACCGAAGAGAACCGAAGAGAACCGAAGAGAACCGAAGAGAACCGAAGGAGACAAACAAGTTCACACGCAAGGTGACGTCTCCGCACGCGACGAGAACAGAAAAAGCCACGCACACGCACACCCGCACGCGTGAGTGCTACTCGGCAACCGTAAACACTAGTTGACCGGAAGTAAAAATGCATCCAAACACAGTGTGTGAGGAGAGATAGATGAGAGAGCGAAAAGATGTGAGGAGATGGGAAAATGGTGACGCTGGTGGTCGCGTGCGGTCCTAAAGAGCAGAATATCGCAGATCAAGAGTGCTGCGCCTCCGCATACACGATTTGCGAGTCTAGTATGTGTACGGTGCACCGCACACAAGCACAGTCTCCAGTAGGCTCTTCTCTGTCCAACAATTCGATGGGAAGCTGAGATCAAAACGAAGAAAAAAAGTAAATAACACGAAGCAGGATAAGCGAAAAGGGAAAAAGTGGAACGCGTTGAGAGCGTAAGTGTGTGGGAAAAAAAAAAGCCAACGTTCTTCGTTGGTCAGCTGTGGGTCGCGCCTTCCTCTGTGTGGTGTGGTGCGTGTGCAGTATTAGAATGTACCATGTGCGGCATTGCCAGCGCAGAACTCCGGAATGACACGCCAGCCTCTTCGTCGGTCGTGATGCCAAACAACGCACTCAACTCCGATAACGTGCAGGTGTCGCCCAGCACCCCCTCAACCAGCCGCAGCGTGTACTCCTTGCGCTCCTTCCACAAATGCCGCGAGCGTTGGTAGTGTGTAACCAGCGCGTGGACATCCAACGTGGCAGACGAGTCTGGTCCATTGCCTGTCTGACGTGCGGACTGAATGCGGTGCAGGGCCGCATAGAGCGCGTCCAATTCTGTTGTGAGCACGTCGAGCTTGGCCCGGCGCTCATCACTGGTGGGAATGCTCGCCAGTTGGGTAAGCTCAGTCTCTCGCGCCTCGTTTTGGCTGCGCATCGCCATGATCTGGTCAATCAGCTCATCACGGTGCTGCTGCTGTGACTCGTGGAGTGTCAAAGGCTCGTCGTTGGTAGCTTCTGTATTGTCTTCATCCCCTGGTGCGTCTGGGCACATCCCGGCCGGTTCAGCCACGGCGGCCACTTCCTCAGTCGCCGTCTCCAGGCTTGGCGCGCTGAGAAAGAAGAAGCGAATTTTTTTCAAGTCCTTGCACTGAAGTACTTGACGGCCGAGGAGGTCATCGAGTATTCTCTGTACCAATGGCTTGCGGATGCGACTGCCCAATGTGTCTGTGAGAGACTGTGCGGTGGCAGGGCGATTCTCCCGTTGAAACCATTCCTGTATGATTTGACAGGCTTCATCCGTGCTGGTGATCTTCGCGATACTCGCTTTCTTAGATGACATTGTGGCTGAGTGGGGATTCGGTTGTGCGTGTGCGTGGGTCTGCGGCGTTGAAGGAGTGGAGAGAGGAGAAAAGGGTAAAGAATGAAATGAAGAAAGTGGTCATGTGACCATGTAAAGAGTACGAAGACGGACACACCGACGGCGTGAGCGGTGCCATTTCCCCGCCGCGTTCTCATCGTTGTTGCTGTTGTTCTTTGCCGTCTTGCAACGCTTTTTTTGCACATTCCGCCCTGCAGAGCGCGTGGGGTCGCAGTGTATTGGTAGTGACGACCTGTCATCCGCGTCTTGTAGATTTTTTTTTTTCCAGGCATCTTGACATTTCTGTGATGCAGTGGACAAACGCACCGGTGATAGATACCATACACCCACACACCTTTCGCGTCTTGAAACAAAGAGAGAAAGAGTACGGAGGGTAAACAATCGCTTACCCCTCAATCTGTGAAAAATGGCTTACCGGCTTCCAGAAAACCGATTGGATTCATGACGCGAAAGCCACGCACCTGCTTGTGGTATCCTTCAAGCACCAAGCGCACGCGGTCGTCAAGGGTGTAACGTGCTGCCTTTGCATTAGACTTGATATGGGCCTTGTTCGTTGATTTGACAATCACCACGTTGTTGTAGTCCAGGCTGTGGTTCAACAATATTCGAGGCACAGAGAAGCCCGTGTGCTCAGACAAGCGCGCCAACGTCTCATCCTCGATGAGCAGTTCAAAGACGGGTGGTGTGAAGCGTGTGGGCATGCCCAGAGGGCAGTACGCCTCTGTCACCATGTGCAGTGACGAGTGAAGTAATTGAAGATCTGTGTTGGGCAGCCCCACATGCATCTCAATTTGATTCGCAACGGGCGGGGACAAGGATTCCTCCTCAGAAAGCGCGGTCAAGGCTCGCACCTGATCCTTGCTACAGTTCGAAAGCCCCACGGAGCGCACCAGGCCCTTCTTGACGAGTTCGTTCATGGCGCGCCAGGTGTCAGCAAGCGTCACTGTCGTGTCCAGCGCGGGCTGCCCGTCGGCAAGCTTGGGGAACTTATCGGCCTCTGTCGCGAACGATGGCGAGTGTTTCCAGCACACAGGCCAGTGAATCAAATAGAGATCGAGGTAGTCCAGTTTCAGCTCCGCCAGCGTCTCGCGGCACGCGGCCTCGACGACGTCAGGGTGCTGGTCTGTCGGCCACAGTTTAGACGTTACGAACAAGTTCTCACGGGCGACTCGTCGGGTCCGCAGTGCCTGCTGCAGCGCTGCACCAACCTCACGCTGATTGCTGTAGGCCTTGGCGCAATCAATGTGTCGGTAGCCGCACTCGAGTGCGAAGGAGACCGCCTCTCGCGTCTGATTGAAACCCATGCGATACGTGCCGAAACCCAATTGGGGGATCTGGTACCCGGATTTGAGTTCTAAGAGATTGGTGATGCCTAATTTGGGGCCGCCGATGGGGCGAAATGACAACACGTTAACCGACGCCATTGCCCGGTCGTTCGTGTTGCTGTCGTTTTTGAATCGGCGTGGATTCAGCTAGAGTGAATGAGCGATCGGTCACACACACACACACACACGTGTAGGCGTCTAGTCGCGACGCACTGCTTCTTTTCTGTGTCCGTTTCACTTCGTGCTCGTCGTTGTGTATGTGCGGAAACGAGTTGGGGGATTAAAAGACCTTCTTTAAAAGTTGTGGGAAAAGGCACATCAGAAGCACACTGATGGCCCGTGATATAGAGAGGGTGAGTTGTTGAGATAGTTGTCCCGTCTATACGCACGTAAGTAGCTTTCGGCTGTGAGAGTGCATGTGCCTCCCTCTCTTCATGCGAGTTTACGCATCTCCTGGGCAATGTTTTTTTTTAATTCACGTTGCAGGTCCGCTTCCTTGACGTGAAGGGGCCACGACGCGGTACAGGTGACCTGTTCGGCCAGTCTGCACAACCACGCCACTTGTGCATCCGTGTACACCAAAGGCCTCAAAGCTTGATGCAGGTGGGTATACATGTCTATACAGATGTAGAGAGGGGCAGTGAAGCGTTGTCCTTATCTGGTTCTTGTTTGTTTCAATAAGAACCGCGGGATTGTTCCGATCTGCTTTGGTGGTTTTCCATGCATGTTTGTTATAGAACAGTCGAACAACTGAGGAGAAGAGAGAACAAGGAAAAAAAAAAATGAGTCCAAGGCACGTGCTCACTGTCAGTGAACCTGCACAGAAACAGAAAAAAAAAAAAGGCGGTGTTTAGCTGGCGTCCGAAATGGCACCATGCTCTTCTGTAGTAGGCCTACGTATGCATGCGTATCTGTGCGGCCACACAGTCCATGAGAGAGTGTCCTTCACGCCTGAGCCTCGAACGGAAAAGGGAAAAAAAGAAAATACGTCACAGGAAACTGACATGTTTCAGACACAGCGAATAGGGTGACGACAAAGAGAGACGCAGGTACCTCTGACTGTGTACTCTGCACATCTGTGTGTCTGCTCGCTGTTGGTTTTTTGCGTCAGTCATCTGATGTAAATATCGCGTTCCGGCGATCATGTCACTGAATGCGCTTGTGGCCATGGCCGTATGCGAGTTTTCAAGGATACAATCGTGACACAAGAACTGGTTTCTCTGGTTTTTCTTTTCGCTTTTTTTTCCCCCTCTCGTCGTGCATCCATACTTTTTTATTTGTCTCTGAGCACACTTGGACACTTAGGCACTCAGTCAGGCAATACTTTTACTTTTCTTTCTGCTTGACTTTTAAAAATAAATAGGAAGCCTCACTCCTGGCAATGGAGCAGCGCCTGTCAGGTTAAATTGTTATTGTAGCTGTTTTCTCTTTAAAATAAAGGTGCCGACATGCAAGGTGCGTCGCTGACACGTCCGCTGTGGGCAGGTCGGCTCACAACAATTGGACGCGCAGCGCGAGTTGACATGCGGTAAAGGCGCCGTTTTCTCGGGTGCGAGCCTCACGGAATATGCGTCTCATGCTCCGTTTACTGCTGCGCGCACGTGGCCGCCTGGCCCTGAGGGGCGTCGTCGTCATCGTCGTCGTCCATGTTCATGCCGCCCATGCCACGCGCGCGTGCACCACCGCGGCGACCCTCCTTGTCCAGGTCGACAGACGTCTCTGTCAAGAAGTGCTCGTCGAAGTCTTCGTTGGAAGCGGGTTGCTGAGGGTAGCCAAGGACCTTGCGCAGCGAAGCGGTGTCCGCGGAGGCCAGTGTCTTGGGAAACACCACGCGGAACTTGATGACGAGGTCACCCTTCTCAATACCGCCGGTGTTCGGCAGAGGCATGCCCTCGCGGTTCACGCAATAGAGGTTCACAGGGTCCACGACGTCACCGTTTCGTGTCTTGATAAGCAACTTGCGGCCGTCGAGCTGGGCGACGCACATAGAGAAGCCAGTAAGAGCCTCCGCGAGCGAGATGGTCTTCTCGATGAAGAGGTAGTTGCCCTTGCGCGTGAACTCAGGGTGGGGCTTCTGTTCAAAAATGATAATGATATCACCGGACAGCTTCACGCCGGGGATCTGATCGCCCTCACCACTGAAGGAGACGCTATCGCCGGAGTGCATACCCTTCTCCACTACCACCTCAAAGATCTTCTTGTCCTTGAGAGTCTGACGGCCCTTGCAGCCGTCGCACTTGTCCTCCTCCTTCAGCGTGGTGCCCTTGCCCTGGCACGTCGGGCAGGCGACCTGCATCTGCTGAATGAAGCCGGGGCCCAACTGGCGCGTCACCATGCGCGCACCACGACCGCCGCAGTCGCGGCACTTGATGTCCGCCATGGGGTTCTTCGAGCCGCTGCCGTTGCACTTGGTGCACAGACGGTCACGCGTGATAGCGAGCTTGATGATCTTACCGCAGTAGAAGGCCTCGAGTGGGACGGGCAGACGGTGGATGATGCCCTTGGGCTTGGGCTCGCCGCGAGGACGGCCGCCGCCGCCGAAGAAGCTGGCGAAGATATCTGAGGGGTCGATGCCGCCTTCCATGCCGGCGCCCTGCTCGCCGAACTGATCGTAGCTGCGGCGCTTGTCGGGATCAGAGAGCACCTCATACGCCACGGACACCTCCTTGAACTTCTCCTGGGCATCAGGGGCCGTATTCTTATCGGGGTGGTACTTCAGAGCGAGCTTGCGGTAGGCGCGCTTGATCTCATCATCAGTCGCCGTTGGTGACACGCCGAGCGCATCGTAGTACTTGGTTTCCTTGACCATTGGATTATGCCTCGATTATGTTCAGTTGGTGTGAGTGAAAAGGTCGAGTGAGAGAGAGAGTGTGTCCTTCCCCAACGCATGTGTGCGGAAAAAGAGGGAGAAAAAGTAAAAAGGAGCGATTATACGTGTGGGAGTCGAGGCGGACAGACAGGAGGAGTGCGAGAGAGAATGGGTATCAGTGTATGCATCGTCTAGTCTACTGTCAACACCACGTTGTGGGCACATCTGGCGCGAGCGAACACAGCAGTAAAGATAAAATGTCGCGCGAGCTTCTCTGTGTTCTTCTCACGCTCGTGCGCGAACGAGGGTCAGAATACGAACAAAGCGGAGCGGGGGTAGTGTGGTAACGATAGTCGCTACCACTATTTGTGGCAGTCATGATTGTGCGATGAATAAAGAGAAAAGGGAGATTACGAAGCTTATACATGCGTGCGCGTTTCTGTGCTCACAGACAGAGTGGTGTGTGTGTGTGTGTGTTTGCTGCTAAAAAGGCATCAGCTTCTTCTGCAAGGCATCGACTTCCTTCGAATCGGCTCCACTAGATTTGGCCAGATTCAGTGCATCCGTCAGCTTCTTCTTTTCCGGCTCTGAAAAGAACAGCGTCAGCTCATCGACGCGGTTGACCTTGCTGAGCCCTTTCAAGAACTGGAAGCCAGTCGATCCGGGGAATTGAGCGATGGCAGTGACGATGCCCGATAGCATAGCTGGTGACATGTTGCTCTTAAACAAGGTCGCCATGCCAGCGGGGTTCATGAGGCCGACATAGTAGTTGAGCAAGTCCTGGTTGTCCTTGATCGTATTGAAGGTACGCTCAAACTCTGTGAACGTCTTCGGCGCCACGAGACTTTCCTTATTCACGTTGTTGCTACGCAGCTGCGTTGGCGGTGACGCTGCTGCGGCCGCTTTGGGTGCGGGTTTGGGCACTTGAGTGGTCGTCGTCGTCTTGGCTCCCACGGAGACAGTGGGATCGGCGTGCACGGCGGGAGCAGTAGGCGTGGCAGCTGGCGTCGGTGGCGCTTCCTTGGCAGGTGACGCTGTCACCTTGGGCGAGAACTTGGGGACCTGTTCATCCTCATCCTCGATGATCTCCATGCGGCTATGGCTTTGAGCGGCACGCTGGCGCATCGACTGCTCCCTCTCCGCGCGAAGGGCCGCAGCGCGAGCTGCCTCCTCCTGCGCACGCCGCGCCTTGTCAACCTCAGCCATATGTTGTTGAATGCGCGCCTGACGCTCACGCTCCTCCTCCGCTGAGAGAGCCGATGTGTTGCCCGCCTCGCCTTGTTCGTCCTCATCTTCGTCATCAACCTCCTCAATGACAATCTTCTTTTTGACAGATGGACCACCTGCGGACTCTTTGGCGCGTTGGACCTGAAGCATTTTCGTAATGACCTCCAGCTCAGTTTTTGCGCTTTGATCACCGGGTACAAGTGCGAGGACCGACTCTACATCCGCGCGTGCCTCCTTCAGTTTTCCCAGGTTCTTACGCGCCAACGCACGACGGTAATACCCCTTTGCGTAGGCGCGATTCAGCCGCAAGCATGTGGTGGCGTCTTTTTCCGCCGGGTCCCAGTTCATCTCTTTCAAATAGCACATTGAGCGGTTGCCGTACAGCACGTGCGTTTCAGCGCCGTCGGGGTCAACGTTGATGCCTGACGTATACGCCTGGATGGCATCCGCGATTTTTCCCGTGCGGAAATACTCGTTGCCTTTTTCTTTCGCCGCCTGGATTTGTTCCAGATGGCTGGGGGTCTTCTTGCCCTGCGCTTTCGCAGATGCGGCGACTGCGTCTTTCAAGGACGGCACGGTTCCACGAATGGGAGGTTCTACAGTGTCGTCCTGCGCGACTTTGCGCGACTGACCAGACTGCTCCCGTTGAATCGTCATTTCCTCCCACTGCTCTAGTTCCTTCAGCTCATCACGTAGATCGTCTGCCTGAAGGCGGATGTTCTCCACAATATTACGATCCATTTCGCTGATCTTGTTCTCTTGCTGTCAGCGCTGCGCACGATTCGCTCGGCGTGGAGAAATATTTGGACGGTGCACTGCTACTGTACGTACGTGAAGCTTCCCAACGGATATTTTTTTTTTGACTTTTTCACTTCAATAAAAGCAAAAAACAAACGTGTTAAATGTAGCTAAGGTAGTGGAAGGAGGCGAGAGTGAGTGCAGTGTTTGCGAGCATCCGAGAAGAAAAAAAATGGTGACGCTCGGCTCTGAATCGTCAAGATACTTGTTGGGCAAGTCACGTGCCTTCTTGCCGTTGCTCACGCTGACGCGGTAAGTGCGTCACCGTAAACGTTCATCAACTTCCACAGTGACGGTGTCCTCTTCGGCATACCGCTGTGAAAGCCAGAAAGACGAGTAGATAAAATGAGGATGCTGGCATGTCACCCTAGTACAGCTAGGTCTATGGTTTGCTTGTATGTTTGATACCGCTTTCTGTGTGTCTTATAGGGAAAAAAAGCACACACACACACACACGTACACAAGATGGTGCCACGCTCACAGAAGCTGGCTCACGACAAAGACGGGGACGAAGGTGTATAACGGGTAACAGATGTAGTCGCGCTTCAGGCACTCGAGGCCCTCCGTCATATACGCCAGGCACGTGCAAACGGTGAAGACAGCGACATGAGCAGAGCCTAGAAATGGAAGCCAGTCCATCTCCATCACGGTAAGCGTCACGGCGCACGCCCACAGAGCGAAGAAGAGCACCGCGATGCGGTCTTTGCGTAATTCCAGTACGTACGCTGCTGTATCGGCCGCCATGAAAGACGACGCGAAGGTGAGCGCAACCAGAAAGAGAGTAAACAGCATGACTGGATTTTCGTTGTCTTGACACAGGATTCAGTACCAGCACAGCTGTGTTGTTGTTGCCCTTCGCTGTCAAAGACTGTAGGGGCTAACAACGCCGGTACGTACTGCAAAAAAAAAAGGGGGGAAAAGAGAGGACGGCGCGGACACCTCGTCATGGACATGAAAGTTGGTGCGAAGTGAAGCAGGGAGGAAGAGAGGCATGGGAAAGAGTGCGCAAAGCCAGAAGATTTCGCATGATAATAACGAAGTGGCCAAGAGACAGGCACTACTGCAAGAAAAAGAAAAAACGGTGCATTCAATGATTCTGCGTAGTTGTAGTCAGCACGAGATGCGGAGAGAAGTCGCGAGATGCAGACCAGCTTGCAAAGTGATAAAGCTTGTGTCGTCACGGTCGTAGCTTTGACTGTCGTTTCATGTACTGGTTTCTGTTCCGCTGCTATTATGTGAGTGAGTGTGTGTGTGTGTGTTATCAACGCAAATGGAACAAAACGAGCTGTGAGAATATTGGTGTAGATACGAGTGCCAACGCTGTGAAGTCTATTCCTCCAACGACTTCATTGCCTTTTTTTCGTCGGCAGGTGTCCACTTCCGGTCACGGTAAAAAGCGTCCTTCACGATGTTCATCACGCTCACAAATGCCTTGCGGCGCTTAATGTTATCCTCATCCTTGGCGTCTTGCTCAGCTTTGACATATGTGGCGTAAAGGCGCATGTAGTGCAGCTGCTCACCTTGCAAGTGCGTTTGGAGGGCTGTGGCAATGGTCAGCATAATCATCCACAACAAAAAGGACACCTTGCGGCACTTACGCTTGTACTCGATATCAACTTCACGTAGCAGGTAAGGTGCCAGCTGGGGATCGCGCCGCGCGTAAAGATCCAGGTGCTTCATGTACGGTGAACCTTTCGTACGGTGCTCAAGTATATTGTGGCGCCTGCCATTGAGCAGCACAGCGCAGCTTGTGCAGGCAGCAGCACTCACAACCGCTCCCCTGTTCAGCCGTAACATGAGCGGGTGTTGAAATTTTGTTGCCTCTGAGAAGAAAAGACAACACGATGATTCTTCTTTCAATGTGTGTGAGTGTGCGGGAGGGGGGCGAGAGAGAATTGGGTGAGACAAGGGAGAGGAGTAGAAATTGGGCGAGTTTGGTCATCAGCGTCATGCAGTGAGAGCAGTGGAACACTCTCGTGTTGCGTCTGTACCAGCTATCCCAGTACGCAAGGGTACGTGTGGCGGTGGTGCTGAACAGAGTGAAACAGGAGAGAGGGGAAAAAAAAAAGAGGTGAAGAGCGGCAAATGAGGCACAACGCACAGAAAATGATAGGCGGAGAGCAACTGCGAAAGGGTAGCACACATTCCAACATGGCGGAGGTGCGTGAACCAGACCTTCGATGTCCGGCGAGTATCGCCCTGCTCAGAAAGAAAAAAAGGGGTTGCTTTTTCTTACGTGGCATGTCTATTGACTATGTTTCGCTTTTATTTTGTTTTACACGAGTTCACAGCAACGGAATACGGTGGAGAGGAGGGGAAATAACGTGCTCAAGCACACACTACTGCGCATATTCTGTCCGTATCCCACTCACCTTTCATCCATGGCCTCTTTGTTTAGGAAAATGCATTACGTCACTCTGGCACACGTACGCACGCACGCGTTATTCTTCGCGTCGACGCTTAGAACCGCTGTGCTTTGTCGCCGCCGAGGTGGCGACGCCGCGCGCCTGCAGCTTGGCCATGATGGCATTCTGTGTCGCCGCCGCCTTGGGCACAGTGGCACTTGTGAAGAGAACCTTTGCGGACTTGAGCTTCTTGCTCTGATCCGCGCCGGTACTGCTGTTGAGAGCATCTGCATATGTCCGACGGGACTGCACTGATGAGAGGAGCTGCAGCTGTGCAGCCTTTCGGAGCTTGATGCGGTTGTCGACGTCACTTGGCGTTGTAAATACACTCTGTACAATGCTGACGCCTGACTTGCACTCAGCTGCGCGTTCAAGCAGGGTCGCAAGAAGCTTTGCAAAGCCGTCCTTCTCAGACATCTCGTGGAGAGATGGCCACAATGCCACGGACGCCATGAGCTGTTCTGCAGTAGAGGGTGTACCCTTGGAGGCTAGAATCAGAAGCAGCGCCTCCGATGGACGCTGGGGGGAACTAGCAGCCAGCAACTTTTGCATGGCACCCAACACAAAGGTGGACATGGACTCAACCGTGTCCCGGCTTTCTAGTACAACGCGAGCGTATTGTTCGACAGCAGAGCGGAGGGCTACGACTGTGCAAGCCTCTCCGAAAGATTTTTTGGCCTTACTGTCCTTGGACATGTCAGCTGCAAATGAGCTATCCACTACGACCAGGCGAGCAGTGGCAGGGAGCAAGAAGGTCGACTTGAGGGACTCACACTTGGGGGTAGCGCGTAAAGCACTGATAATCTTCTTGCAGCTCTCACCAGTGGCGTCAGTTCGGTAGACCAGGCGCTCCAGTAGGTGTGCAGCCTCCTCCACCACATCGTCCTTAGGAACCGACTTGAGAGCCCACAGCTTCGGGTCTGCTGTTGTGATACCTTCCGCCACCTTTTCAACCGTGACAGAGGTACCAAACTCGATGAGTGCGGAGAGCACACTCAGAGTGTTCTTGTCAGCGAGCATATCGCCAATAAAAGGAATCACTGCGCCACAGAGCGTCTTCTGTGGCGCGCGGACCGTTGCTGTCGAAAGCACGTGACGCACATTTCTCGCCGTTGTCTTGGACTTCAAGCAGTCCACACCGTGGGCTTCAATCGTCTCAGCCCATTTGGAGGGTTCAATAGAGAGAAAATGTGTCATTCGCTTCTGCTGAACGACCGTGACAAGCAAAAATGATTCAGAGTAACCGACTGCGAATCGAGAAAACAATGAGTCGCAGAGAGCGAAGGTGAGGCAGTGAGGGGGGCGAAGACAGGAAAAAATGAGAGAGCAGCATGAGGTCACAACGCGAAACAGTGCACAAGAAGACGAGAAGGGGATCAACCGCGAGTTGAAGTCACTACACGTTCATGAGTGGGCTACTCGCTGGATTTCTCTGAAAGGTGAGAAGAACAAAAAACAGTAACGATCAGGGCAGCAAAAGGATTTACCCTGAATACAGTGGTACCAATAGCGTCAATGGGTTGATCTGCCAACAACTACAGAAAAGCAGCGTGGGGTAGAGGTGCAGCTGATATATCATAAATACGGGCTCAAGTGCACAAATGACAAAATGACTGGATCTGTCGTATCTAAAGCACAACGAAAAAAAAAAAGGTGGGATCAGCACTTTTTGAAGTTGATCCCACACACAGACCAGGCAATGATCAGCGCGATGATGGCGAGAAGAATGATGACGCCAAGAACGATTTTGACATGATGAATACAAAGAGCGCGCTTCAAGCTGCGAGACGAACTGTGGAAACCCTGTGCCTCATCCCGCAACAGCTCTGTTCGGTCGCAGAGGCTGTCAATCTTGTCCCCACGTTGAACGACACTATCGAGGTTATCCAGCATCACCTGGCGCGTAGAGTCTACTTGTGCTCGAATTTGCCCAAGCTTGTCTGCCTGTGGGTTATTGTTGAACAGAGTTCTCTGTGAACTCAGGGTGGCACCGAACTTAGCGCAGTTGGTGGCCGTAATCAGTGAGGCGCGGGGGTAGCGATCTGGGCTACCAGCAAACTGCGTTTTGAATGTATCACGAACTTGCATCAGGTACCCGTACACAGTACGGTTTTCATACTGACTTGTTGACATGCAGCCGTACACAATCTCGTTTTCAATCACAAAGTGATACACGTTCTGCTCATACTCGTAGCTGACTTTTGTATCGTAGCGGGGAAGACGCTCGAGCATCTTGCTCACCACAGCGCGGTTATTTGAGGAAAGATTATCCTCGGCCACGATGCTTTGCTGATAAGCAACGAGTGCGGCAGCAATGGACATGATGACGATGTGTAAAGCTGCGGCTGGGCTAAGAAGTCGGTAACAGTAGAGGAGAAAAGGGGGAAAAAGCTTGTGCACGCGCAAAGTCAATAAAAATTGCAAAGAGAACGGAGATTGTCGTAAGAACACGTATAGGCGCCGGTGACCAGCCCAGGCAGCGCAAACGAAGAGCCTCGGAGGCACACGCTGAAAATATTGGTAACTTTGTGTATGTGTGTGGGGGGCAGGGCGCACATCAGAAATACGCCATGCTGTAGTTTGTTCAAGTATTATGAGAAAGTCAGAGATAGAAATAGTGAAGGTCTGGTCAGAGAAGAGGCAGGAAGCTCGGCATAGCTGAAACTCAGGAAGGTAAACGACAAAAAAAAAAGTGCGCGCCATCGGTGGCTTAGTGGTTAGGCGATCGCGGGAGCCTACGTACCAAAACCAAAGGCGTCGATAGGATTCTGTGAATTGAACCTTTGCAGCCGTGTTAATATGTCGTCATATCTGTCGGTGTGCTCCTGCTAACATTTCGTTTTATTCATTTGCGAAAGCATCTTCACTTTCATATGCATCTGTACACAGCAACTCCAGTATCCATGAAGAAACGCAATGAAAGGTCAAAAGGCGCGATTGCATAGTCACAGTGCTGTGCAGTACTTTACTTCTTGCACCGCCACTTACTTTCGCGCAGAACCTTGCACGTGCTCACACTTTTCACGTGAGTCGTTACGTCGCTTCTGTGATTGCTTGTGTCTTTTCAACTTGATAGACAGGCTGGGGGTTGTGTTGCGCAACTCTCATTGCATGATGGCCATGTCTAGCCACCACACATCAGATCTTAACAATGATGCTTTCCCGTTTACCGCAAACGCTGAAAGGCCTCTGTCCGCTGGACCTGGGTAAATTCGGAAGCTCATGGCCACTTCGCCATCGTTGACAAAAATTTCCGCACTTGAGCGGTCGATGAATATGCGCAGTTGCAAAGCAGCGCGCGGCGGGAGTGGGCAGCTACGGTAACCACTAATGACATACTGCGGATAGTGTCTGTTGACTACGAGTCTCTTTTTCTGACTATCGACAGCGATTTCGAGTCCGCGCCCGAGCCAGAGACCATACTTTTCAGCTGAGCTTCCTAGGCAATCCCAGACGATGTTCAGTTCGCACGCTTGGCATGAATCAACAACGCGTAGCTGAGAATTGCTAGGAATTTCCTGCGCACGAACACACTGGTGTCGTCGGCGAATTGATTCCAGCTCCTTTATAGGCCGGGTCCGCACCTTCCCAGTCGCTTCGTCCACAATGACCTCACGTGGTATCGTCATCATACCGTTCCACTGATGTTGCGTTGTTGGGGTAACAGTATTCCAGAGGCCAAGCCATCCAAACGTAACGCGCCTCCCATCCGGTGCGCATAGGGATGTGCACGTGTAAAAATCCGTGCCACTGTCAATTTCCTCAAATTTCGACGACGGAGTGAAGCCACTGGGCGGGGTCCACTTGCCAACGATGGTTCCACTCTGAAACACATTCCAGTACTTGAAGCCTTTTGGCTGTAGGCCTTGAGGCGAGAAGGAGATGACATCGTGGGACCCGACGGAGAACATTTCGGGAGACTCCCACATGTACACATTACGGTCATCCATCTTTGCTAAAACGGTGTACACGCTGTCATCCCAGTCTTCGATATCATCGGTGGAGTACAACAGCAACTGACCTTGGTCTTTGGAATCGCGCGCACCGCAGACCATGTAAAAGCGGCCGTCTTCGAACCACACCATCGGTTCGCGAAAATCTGTGAAGCCTGCGGGCGGCTTCACGATAATGCCCTTCTTCTCAAAGCTAAACCCGTCCTCACTCACTGCCAAACACTGTACCTGGTATATCTGGCAGTCATCAATCACCTCACCCAACCAGTGATGGCCAGTGTAGACGAGGTACATCTTGTCGTCGTACTCGACTGCGCAGCCGGAGAAGCATCCGTCACGGTCCCAGTCATCGGTCGGTGCCAGTGCAATAGGGTGATGACGCCAATGCACGAGATCTTCGCTGGTCAAGTGGCCCCAGTGCATGGGACCCCATTCGGCTGCGTACGGGTTGTGCTGATAGAAAACGTGGTAGAGGTTTTTGTAGTAGATACAGCCAGCCGGCGAGTTCATCCAGCCCGCATACGGAGCGATGTGATACAGTGGGTAAAACTCCCGGTTGAGCGTTTTCCTCATAGCAAGGACCGCACTGTTGGCCTCGGCGAGCTTCTCTTCGTGAAACATTTTCGCACGCAGGTGCGCTTCCGCGGTTACAGCTCACGTGTCTCCTGCTCTCTTTTCTAATTCCCTTTTAGATATAAGTAGAGAAAGGTGAATATGCAAGTGCTATCTTCAAGAAACTATTTTCAATAGGCGGGGGGCGGGCGGCGTTTGTGGTGCGGCGGGGCGCGCTGGGGCTGCGCGGTGGCGTGGGGGTTTGGGGGCGGGCCGGGCGGGGCGCGGGGCCTCTCCCGGGGGCGGAGGGCCAGCCCAGCCAGACGGCGGCCTTGGGCGCCGCGCACCGCCTGCCCGGGCGCCGACCCTAGCGCCGCGCAAGCCCGCCAATGCGTTCTGGGAGGGCGGCGGGCGGGGCCCCGCAAGGAGAATTTGCGCGCGCGGCCGGGGTCCACAACACCCGCCCCCGCAGCCCCCCTCATCCGAACGCACGCACGCGCTCGCGGTTGTCACCGGCGAGGAGGGTGGGTGCGGCGCTCTGACTCGCGCCCCGAGTCGCCGCCACCGAGCGCGGCGCCAGTTTTCCCGGCGCAGAGGGGGCGCCCGTCCGCGAGCGCGCAACGCCGAAGAGGCGAGATCCGCCACGAGCCCGCCGCTGGGGCTGGCGTAAGGCGCACCGGACAGGCCGCGCGCCGCCCGGCGGCCCCCTCGCATTCCCGCCTCGCCCCCGCGCGGGTGCCGAAACGGGAGCCGCCTGAAAAAAATACAGACACCACGCGCGCACCAACACATCCAAACAAAAACATGTCCCCTACATCCCCTGCACGTTTCGAAGATGTCTGAGCTTTTGTGTGCAATTCAGGGCCGCCCTTTTTATGAACTTTCCTCTGCCCTTGCGGTGGACAGCGCCCGCCTCTCACGTGGTGCGCTCCCCTTCGTTTCCGCGACGGCCGGCGGCGGCATGGACTCCGAACGCGTAACGGAGGAAGCGGTCGTGTGTACATATGCCACGCTAGCGGCGAGGCGGGACATCTCGACCCGCTCGGACCCTGGCGCCTGGCTTTGGCTGAACTGTTTTCTACGGTCAGTAGTCGCACCCGCGCAGGGAACTGTGTTCAGGGAAGCGCGTTCCCCCACTATGGAGCCGCGCCGGCCAACAGATCCATTTCTGGCGGTTCTCAACGTCCCCAACACTGCTGCTGTGCACGACTTCGACCGTGGTATCAAAAATGTCGTGACCATCCCGCTGCACTACACACCAGAGTCGAGCCTGTTTATCAACACGCTGTCCTCGCCGCGGAAGATGCGCGTGTGGGTCTTTTCACAGATGACGGAAAACTTGTCGCCCTCAGCGTGGCTTCCTGCTCTGAGAAGAGTCAAGTCACCGTTGGTTCTTTCCCAGCGGGT
Source organism: Wallacemonas rigidus (assembly GCA_030849045.1). Classification (NCBI taxonomy): domain Eukaryota; phylum Euglenozoa; class Kinetoplastea; order Trypanosomatida; family Trypanosomatidae; genus Wallacemonas; species Wallacemonas rigidus. Next base: position 52,166 of record JASAOL010000538.1, read on the forward strand.
TCTCCCAACGCGTGTAAAAGAGGCACTGAATAGCGCCGGCGCTGTCTATTTCGACCGACTCGGCCTCAGTGTCGCGCAGAGCGTCGTCGACACGCTTGGTATTGTTCCGTGCGCAGATGTGGACGAGTTCGCATTGGCGGTCGGTACGGGGGATGTGGGTGATAGTGGTGGGGTCTTGTGCGCCATCACAGCGCAACGGCGACAAGGTCACCCTGTTTTGGTGGTGCACCGTGAGAGTGACCTCATCGCGCAGCGCGCACCGCTGCAACAGGATGCTACTCTAGCACCCGCGGTTTCCGTTGTCCCTGACGGTGTCGGCGCGCTACTGGATTGCATTCAGTTTCGCGTCATCGTCGCGTTGTGCATACTTCACGAAACACGTGCTCTTCGACATCCATGTGGCGACCGCGGCGGGGACCTAGTAGAGGCAGAGCGTGCCTCGCTTGCAACTCACGTATGCAGGGAGTTTGTAGAGGCTCTTGCATTAGCGTCACGTATGTTTTGTGTTTAGTGGGGAAAGACCAGGAATATGCATTACAAACACCAAGCTGCTTTTTTTTTTCTGCTTCTCAGTTCCACGACGGCGGGTGCCTACTGCACAACGGCGCGCCGACGCAAGGTGAAAAGGCACGGGGATGACGACTGAGGTGCTCTCGAACAAATGAGAGCGCCTTCGTACTACTCTGTTTGTAATCCTCCGTTGCATGTGCAGGGCAACTTCGACTTACTCACAACCCTTTTGTAGCTGCCCACACTCGTCCCCTTTTTTGACCCTTCGTGAATCTAGTCGAGTCACTACCGAGACAAAAAGTGAAGGTACCAACGGAATCAACGTATTTAGTCTTTATAGCCTTATTTTTCAAACCTCTTCCAGAAAACTCATATTGTGACCGTATCTGCTCTGGTAAACTCTTCTGGGTCAGAGTAACATAAGGCAACAAAAGATGTCGGAAGGAATCTCAGACTGGGGTGACATGGTCATGCCCGGTGTGTACATGATTCAGCGCCGCAACCAAACTGCGGCAGCGGCTGTTGCCAACGCGAACTCAGAGCTTGGCATTAACTACGAGCAGCTGTACCTTGAGGCGGAGGAAATCCAGGAGCACATTGACAGGCTCATGCGCAGTAACGAAGAAATCATGGAGTACTTGAACCAGCTTGAGAACGGAGCGCAAGACGATATGAGCAATGCCGAGGACGACGCGGATGTTGATGACATGGATGATGTGCAAGGCATGCAGGGTATCCAGGGCATGCAGGGTGTTCAGGGTACAGTAGGTGAAGCGCGCGCTGAGGAAGCCGGTCTCTCGGACACCGACCTGGAGATCTTCCGTGATGCTCTTGCGGAGAACGAAGGTGTGATTGCCTCAAAAAAACGCCGTCTCGCAGAGATTCTCAAAACACTCGCATCGAATAAATGTGGTTGCCAGTTCCACAAACAGGGAGAGCCGGCCGTTGCTCCTACGGGACCCAACGAGCCGCAGCTGACCTCTCCACCAGACCGTTTCTCTCTTTGAGCGTCATATTTTATCTTCTTTCTCTCTCTTTTTCTATTTGCTTCGACAACGCGCGCACACGCACCAACACCCAAACCTACGTATGAGTCCGCGAATCAAGAGGCATAGTGTTGGCCGTCAATGAGCTGCCAGGAAGTTGGATGGAGCCCTCCTCCTTGCACTTTCCGCGCGACATGTGCCACAAAAGGCTGCTGGTCGCGGCATATACCCAGTTCTCAACGAACTGTTGGGCAACTTCTTTCATCTTGCCTCGTAATCACTCTCTCCCCCTTTGCTTCATCTTGACCACTTTTCAATTAAACACACACACACACACACACACACACCACCCGATTTAACGAACTGGAACACACGAAGCGCGAACCAAAAGCCAGAGAAATACAAACTCACTCCAACACATATCAATCGGAAAGGGACCTTCCGTCATGCCCCCGAAGAAGAACGAGAAGACGGAGGAGCACAAGACTGTTCTCCTCGGGCGCCCTGGTAGCAACCTGAAGGTCGGTATTGTGGGCCTCCCTAACGTGGGTAAGTCCACATTCTTCAATATTCTGTCCAAGAAGGGTGTGCCTGCTGAGAACCGTCCGTTCTGCACCATCGACCCCAACACGGCTGATATCAACATTCCTGATGAGCGCTTCGAGAAACTTGTGGCCATCCACAAACCTCTGTCCATTGTGCCAGCCCAGGTGCACATCTGCGATATTGCAGGTCTGGTCCGCGGTGCGAGCAACGGCGAGGGCTTGGGTAACGCGTTCCTCTCCAATATCAGCGCGTGTGACGGCATCATCCACATGGTTCGTGTGTTTGAAGAAGTCGAGATCACTCATGTCGAGGGCGATCTTGATCCCATTCGCGATCTAGAAATCATCTTCTCCGAGCTCGTCGCGAAGGATCTCCAGATCGTCAACGCCCTCATCGACAAGCTGACACCCGTGGTGAACCGTGGCCTTGACAAGACCAAGAAGGTGGATCTTGAGATGCTGGCGAAGATCAAGGAGCACTTGGAGGCGGGCAAGCAGGTGCGTTGCGGTCAGTGGAACGGTAAGGAGATTGATTTTCTCAACACCCTGCAGCTCATCACGGCCAAGCCGGCCATGTTCCTGATCAACATGTCGGAGAACGACTTCATCCGCCAGCGCAACAAGTGGCTTAAGAAGCTGAAGGAATGGATCGATGAGCAAACCGGTGAGCCGATGATTCCGTTCTCTGCCGAGCTGGAAAGCCAGCTTGTGGGTCTGTCACCCGATGAGGTCAACAAGTTCTGCGAGGAGCACAAGACCAAGTCGCAGATTAACAAGATCATCACCACGGCCTACGAGTCTATCAACCTCATCCACTACTTCACTGCAGGCTCTGACGAAGTCAAATGCTGGACCATCCAGCGCCACACCAAAGCGCCACAGGCCGCCGGCCGCATTCACTCTGATATGGAGAAGGGCTTCATTTGCGCTGAGGTGATCGAGTGGGCTGACTTCGACCGTCTTCAAAGCGAGTCTGCCTGCCGCGATGAGGGCAAGCAGCACCAGCAGGGCCGCAACTACGAGGTGCAGGACGGTGACATCATCTTCTTCAAGTTCAACCCACCCAAGGGCGGTAAGAAGTAAGTGAGTAAAAAGGCTGAAAAGAACACCTTTTGGCTGAGATGTCATAAGTGCTCGAGTGAGAGAGAGAGAGCAAACCAGATGGTAAACAAAAGAAACAAAGCACAATCTTATTTGGTCAAACAACAGTAAATGCTGAAGAGACGGGGCGGATGAGGAGAAGATGAGTCACTGAAAGCGCAAAAACACAAGATGAGGTCGTGCGTGTACCATGAGGCAGAACTTCGATGCCCATGAACATCCTTCCCTTTTCACTTACATTGTGTCTGTCTTACAGTGTGTGAGCTCCTCCTAGGGCTTCCGTCTCTTGTTTTCCTTCCTTCCTAATATAAAGACCCACTTGACAAAGACACCCATCCACAACGCAGCAAATCATCCATTTTGCTGCTCTTCAGACGAGGGAGCGTGGGAGTCACACACACACACACACACTGGTGACACGCCACAAGTAGCCCGTAAGGTACACAATACAGACACCTCACAGAGTCACACAGCTTCGAAAGTGCCGCGTGTACGAGCGACCAACTCACCTTTGGAATGTGAGGTAAAGACGTGACTGCGGGTGCCTTTCGCCCATACACTGGTGTTCCCTCTGCGTTTTATCGATGCCGTGCTTCCTACACTCAGTCCTGCATACTCAGCTCCTGTTTCTTTCGCATCCTTCGCTTTTCTCTTCTTGGCTTGGCACCACAGGTACTCTTGTTGTTACTTGATTTCAGTGCAACGGCTTTCTTCTCTTTGTCTCCTGCAACTATGCCGATGAAAGGGGTTAGTGCCCTCAAGGGCAACACACAGGGCATTCTACTGGCTCCTGTCAGAGACAAGTACTCCATCCTCATGGAGGATGACAAACTCCGTGTCGGCGCCAGTAGTATGCAAGGCTGGCGAAGCACTATGGAGGACGCTCACATTGTGTACCTCTCCCTCCCACACCTCCCAGGCGCAATGCCTGATGAGGACGGTGCCATCGCAGGTGTGTTCGACGGCCACTGCGGTGGCAAATTCGCACAAAGCTGTGCCGCGCACATGCGCGAGTGGGTCACATCGAATCCCGACTTTCAGAAAGGTCACTTTGAAAAAGCCCTCAAGGCGGCTTTTGTTACTGGTGATGCGGCCCTGCACAAGGCGATGCCAAACGAAATGAGTGGATGCACTGGCAACTGTATTTTGATTGTACAAAACCACCTGTATTGTGCAAATGCGGGTGACTCTCGGGCCGTACTGTGCCGTGATGGTGCCGCTGTCCCATTGAGCGTAGATCACAAGCCGGGCAACGAGGAGGAGACCAAGCGCATCGTCAACGCTGGTGGTTTCGTGCACGCCGGGCGTGTTAATGGCGTCCTTTCTGTGAGCCGTGCCTTTGGTGACTACGCATTCAAAGACACAGCGTTGAAACCATCCGAGATGGCGATTACAGCTACGCCTGACGTCCTCCACGTCGAGCTGACCCCTTCCGATGAGTTTGTTATCATTGCGTGTGATGGCGTTTGGGACATGATGACCAATGAGGCTGCGGTTGAGTTTGTGCGGAACGAGGTTGCAGATCACGGAGACATCTCTCTTGCGTGTGAGCGCGTGATGAACGCGTGTTTAGCTGTTACACCAACAGCTTACGGCACGGACAACATGACTATTATCATCATCCAATTCAAGAGTTTGTTCTTAAAGAAGGTTGAGAGCAAGTTTAGTGCGCGACCCCACCCCGATGGTGAGGCACCAAGCGACTAACGTGTATCTGCACCAGGCACGTATGACCCCACCAAGCTCGTTGCCGAAACTGACATCTGGAGCAGACTGAGGTGGTGCATTCGTCACACTTCGTTTTTTTTTTCTCTCTCTTCTCGTGACCAATCCACTTATGGTGGCTGCCGACGACGAACGTGAGAGTAATACCCAGCTGTTACCCACATGAAAAACCCAAAGAGAAGGACCCCCTTTGGCGGTTTTGTGCATTGTGCCATTCACCGTCGGCCGCCCCAACGAGGGGTTTCCGCAACCGTCGTTTTCTACACACTTGCCCGCACCTACAAATGCAGTGTCGTCCACTTAGACCCAGTTCTTTTGTATTACCATCTCATTCTCTGTCTTGGTTGCAGTCTCTCGTCCCCCCGCAGACGTGCCGCCTCAGCGGACACGACGGCGGAGCTGCTCCGATGCCTTGTGCGGGTGAGCTGGCGTGTGACTTGCCACAGCGTCTCCATGAACTCATCCCATCCACTTGCTTTCCTCCGCGTACACTCGCCTGCCGCATTCACATTCTCTCGAAGGGGGCACACCTGTTCCCTTCTCACTTACCCCTCTCTCAGCCGGCAAGATGGCTACATCTGGTCCGGCAGCGCAGGCCGTGACAGACGCAGCGTTTCCATGGAAGGTAGTCGGGGAATACCGCGTGCATGAGGCTAGCAGCCACGCAAGTGGTGAATTCCCCTTTGCGAAGGAGGCCGATGCGTTGTCGCAGCAGCCGCCGATTCTCTTGTACGACATGGAACACCTTGATGAGGATGGCATGCCTGCACCTCGCTACATCGCGCGAAAGATCGCCATTCCTCCTCCATCCCTGGACAAAGTTAAGGTGGTGTCGCTTGGCCCACCACTGAATGTTGCTCTTGGCCAAGCACCTGATGTGGTGCAGCCGAACTACGATAGTGCGCAGAAGGATGAGAACATGGTGCCGAAAGATAGGCGCAAGGTAAAGCGCGAGCAAATGCACCTCGTGACCTCGTTTCCTAGCCCGTACCAATGGGCGTACATCTTCCCTGCTGTGCTTTTCCTTCTGGATGTTGCTCTCCTCGCGTGTGGACTGGCCACACAAAAGACCAGCAAACGCTTCATTGCCGCAGCGTGTATCGTCATCCTTGTCCCCGATATTGGGTACCTCTTTCTCTTAGTAAAGAGAGGCATCATCACTGTGACCATCGCCATTCACCTGGTGCTATGGCCGAACACTGTATTGGCCTTTGTACTACCGTTCATCTCTCTCCTGTTCATCCTGCACATCGTGGTCGTCACCCTCATGATGATATTTGCGCTGCGAATAAGGAAGAGTCTATTCGACACGGTGTGCACACTGAGTTAGGCGTCACCTTTTATTGCTTTTTTTTTTTTGTGGTCCATCATCTCCTTGTTTGTGTCCCAGCTGTTTCCTCAGTCATGTGTACACATTCACCACGCGTGAGTGCACATGAGTAGCAATGCCAACCACGCCGTCATCATAAACGTATCACCGGAAGCTCATGGGTGTTGTGCACGAAACCCGATGATTTCACCCCATTTTGCCACGCGAAACGCCAGCGACATATTCGACCCGTTGTCTAGTTCAGCAGTGGCCAGCACTGCACCAGTCCCGCTGGGCTACTTTGAAAAAAAAAAAATAATATTTTGATCTACTCGCCTGCCCCTCAACCTGTCCTCCACTCTCTTCCACACTATTGCTTATTACTTGCATGTTGTTGTTGTTTTTGAAAGATTGCACTGCGTCAACCTTCTTTTTCGGTCAAGCTGTCAGTTTTCCCTCGACTATACCTACGATTCCTTACTGGTATCCCCCTTTTTTTTCCCTTAACATCTCTTTCCGTCCGTCCCTCCGTCTCTATCTGCACCACACGCATGCCCCCCAAAAAGAAAGAGGAAGAGCGTGATGAGACTGCGCACTTTGTCTTCCCAGATGGTAGCTTCTACAATGGTGCCTATGCTGCAAAAAGAGAGGCAGTCAATGCCGATGGCAGCGGTGGTACGGCGGCTAAGCGGTCTTCGGGCCCAACAAGCGGCGCGCCAAAAGGTACCGTGAGCATCAGCGCTACTGCGACAGCGGCTGGTACCGTGGACTCGCAGCCGACGACGACTGTCGTGCGCACACAGCATGGACATGGTACGCACACGGACAGCAGTGGTGCGGTGTACTCTGGGCAGTGGCGTAACGGCTCCATGACGGGTGATGGCAGCTTTCGATCTCCGACGGGAAGCACGTACACAGGAGCCTTCCATGAAGGCCTGTATCACGGCGTGGGAAAGTACACATGGCCTGATGGCTCCTCCTATGAAGGATCGTGGGTAGAGGGTAAGATGCACGGCAACGGTGTCTATGTAGATATGTGCGGCCGACGATGGTACGGCAAGTTTTCGGAGGGCTCTGCACAGCAATTGGTGCCGGAGGTGATGCTGTGAGGATCTCGCAGTCACCGCTCTCCTTTTTTTTTTTCTTATTCCTTCCCCGTCTCCAAGGGGCTGTGGCAGACATGATGGTAAGACGCCACTCTCCTCCATCTTTGCTCATTCCTCTCGTGTTACCCTCATCCTTTTTGTTGCGACGCGATGTATGCTTAATTGTTGTTTTTCCCGCAAAAGCGCAACATTATTGACAACGAAAACCGAGTACAGTAGTGCGCCGCCGGAACGCACCGGACGTGCGTCCTGTGCATATGTGGGGTGCGGAGGCTGTCATGGTTCTTTTTCCCCCCGCCTCACGTCCTCAAAATCAGCGCGCTTACGCCTACATGAGAGTTTGCTATCCGATCTACCGACCTTGCGGTGTGCTGTAAAAGCACGTCATCTTCCTTGTCTCTTTCCCTTCCTATTCGTGGTCTCTGGGCCATTCTGCCACGCTCTCTCCGTCTTTTTTCTGCCAAATAGAAGCACTGACAGCCTGTTGAAGTGAACACACTGTTTTATACTTATCTCGTGCTTTCTGCGTGCTTTCTTAAAAATCTGAGTCGCGTAGCATTCCTGTCATCTGCCCGCGCGCTGCACCATCATGTCGGATGAAGCCAACGTGGATGAGCTGATGGACATGCTCAGCGGCACCAGCGTGCTGCCGCCGGACACCCGCAACGATGACGCAGTTGCCGAGCCTGATGCCGAGCCGAGGAAGCACAAGAAGAAGTCGAAGAAGTCCCGGCACCAGCATGCGGACCGCAAGCGACGTCGCGAGGGGGAGCGAGCAAGCGAGTCTGATGACGACGATGAGGCGAGTCACACTGGCCGCTCGCGTTTCGTTATCGACGCAGCCGAGAGCGGCGATTCTGAGTCCGACAATGACTTTGTTGATGACGAGGAGGAAGAGGACTACGACCCGCTTGCCGCCGCTGCCATCGCAAATCGCCGTCAACAGGAAGGTCTCTGGCAGAATCGCTCTGCCGAGGACATTGAACGCGAGTACAAGGCGCGCGCCAAGGCAGCGCGTGCCGGCGGTGATGAAGGTGAAGAGGGCCAGCTCACGACAGTGGACAGGTCATCTCTTCGGTTCACATCGCGGATGCTGCCGCAGCATAGCGACCCCAAGGTGTTCGCAGTCAAGTGCCGCCCGCGCATGGGCCGCCTTCTGGTGGCGCGCATCGTGAACAAGTGCTACGCCTTCCGCGTCGGCCGAAACTTTGAGAAGAAGAAGGTTGATCTGGGCATCATTTCCTGCTTCTGTCTCGATCATGTTGGTGAGTATATTTACGTTGAGGCGTACCGTAAGATGTTCGTGGAGAACGCGCTGAATGGGCTAGAGGGACTTTTCCGCTTCAATATCACCGTCGTGGATCCATCCGAGTTGCTGCAGCTGATGGAGCGTCGCCCGTCGAATGAGCGGCTGCGCATTGGTAACTTTGTGCGGCTGCGCCAGCGCTTCTATCGCAACGACTTGGCTCAGGTCACGGAGGTGAACAAGGATGGCGTTCACATCACCGTCAAGGTCGTGCCCCGCGAGAACTTCGTGAAGCGCGCGTACAACAAGGCCACACAGCGGTTGGCCCCACGCTTCTTTGCACCAAATCTGGCTCTTGACGTGCGAAGCAGAGGCTCCGAATATCAGTGGGGCGACCTCAAGTTCGATGAGGACGGCTACCTTCTCAAGAGTGTTTCCGTCCGCATGGTCATCCACGGAAAGCAGATGGAGAAGCCGACGATCGATGAGCTGGCACTCTTCTTCAACAACAACCGCGAGCGTGTGCGGGAGGCGGTCACGCGTGTGGCTGCACAGTTCGGTGCGCAGGCGCACACGCTACGCATTGGTGACTCCGTTCGCGTCATTGCCGGACAACTTCGCTCCACGACGGGTATCATTGAAAACATCGACACCATCAACAATGCTGCGCTGATTGCTTGCCGCGTGCCCAACTCCCCGACACCACTCAAGCTCACCGTCGAGCTTAGTGCCTGCGCGAAGCACTTCACCGAAGGCACCCACGTCTTGGTGGACAGCGGCGAGCATGCGGGCAAGAGTGGGACTGTGGTGAAGTCACTCGAGGACATCGTGATCCTCTTTCCCGACCGCGTCACGACGGTGGGCGAGATTAGGGTGCGCGCGAACGATTGCCATCGCACGAACCTGGTTGGCACCCACGGCCACAGCCACGGTGTCTTTAATTTGTTTGACTTGGTTTCCATCTCCACCATCAACGCTGTCGCATGCATCATCGCCCTTACCCGTAGCGAGGTGGATGTGCTAACAGAGAACAACGAGGTTCACACGTTGGCGTACGCGCAAATTAAGCCCGTGCCGCGTGTGGGGGCGCGGCCTCAGACCCCTGATAGCATGAAGAACATTCTGTCACGCGGCGCCGAGGTAACCATTTTGAAGACGGCCTCCACCCCCTTCCAACTCGGGGGGCAGTCTGGGCGTGTTGAGCAACTTTTTAACCACACGGTGTTCGTCTCCGTGCGTAGTCGCGCGGAAAATGCCGGCCTCGTCGCGGTTGATGCGCGCTGCGTACTGCTGACGGGTGGACGCACTAACATGAAACGTGTCGACCCTGTTGTGCAGCTTTATGCACCGATGCGTCGGCCACACAACGCCACTAAGCCTGACCGTCCGGTTTCTTTTCATCAAGAGTCTTCGGAGTGGCTGAATTCAGACCCACACACTGAGTAAACGAAGCGGGAGATGACGCCGTACGGGAAGCGCACATGCGGCCACTTGTCGATTTCCTTGCGCACGTTGTCCTTTGTTTTCTCTTGTTCGTTGATTTTTTTTTTTTTTCGTTTTCAGCGTCAGAACAAGGCGCGTGTGGATGACGCGCAGCCGCGATCACGTTGTAAGCGCACTCTTTGTATAACTGGCGAAGTGCTAGACGACCACTGTTTGTTCCCTTGTGTGCTCTCGCTCTCGTTGTATTTGACCCCACGCTCTTTCCCTGCCTTTCCGGCATTCGCGAACGTTCAGCCGAACAGGAGAATAATCCTCTCCACACGCAAACAACGTAGAAACGCACTACAACAGTCCGTCAAGTGACACGTATCCGCACGACCTGTCTCTCTTTTGGCCAACCACAAACTGCACTCATCCTCGTGTCCCTTCTCTGCTTTTTGGCGACTCTGTTGCAGGAGAAGCACGCTAGTCCTTTTGGTCGCGCCGCATACCCATATGTGCGGAAAGGACTGGGGGAGAGAGGGGGGACTCAGCAGTGGTGCTGTGCGCGCTTCTCCCTTCATTCTCGCCGCGTGTGCGCATACGAGCATGTACGCACAGACATATATACCTGTGTACGCGTACCACGGTAGTCCACTGGAGCGTTTACAGCGCATCTTTTTTTTTTCCATCGTCCCATCACCATCAACAATGACCTCAGTACTCTCCCGCATTACTCTTCTACGCTTACGCGATTGTGACGGTAGAGCATCAGAGCGGAAAGGAAGATAACAGGAGAGCGAGCAAGCGAAAGAGAAAACATAAATAAAAACAACAACTCCCCCCCGTTTACCTGCGTGGGAGAGATGCTGCGGAGAGGGAACACCATCCCACACGCGCTGAGCACCTCGTTGAGCCAATGTGAGTGCATCTGTGGCTCGCACATGACTCCTGTGCCGGCAGCGCTGGCTCACGTGGCTTGCACCACTGCTACCGCCTCACACTGTGGCCTCACCTTGACGAGTGCGCTCAGTGAGAGTAAACGTGCGTATATTGGTCGCACGCTGCCGCGCGCAATGAAAATTGAGCTAGACCCGTCGATGCAGCATTTCTACACCATGGAGCACGCCTTTGAGGAGCCCACGTTTCGATTCATCTGCGAAGGTGTGGATGTCGACTTCAAAGTCGAGGTTCGGGAAGCGCTGAAGAAGTTAGTGCCACACGCAAAGAATAACTTCACCCAGCACACCGACGAGCTTCTCCTGCACGAAAACAGCTCGCGCGTCACCATGCAGCTCTTCCGCGCCTTATGCCAGCGAAACCTCGTCTCCTTCGCACAGGTCCGCTCAACACCGCGGCTGCTCGCATCCTTCTACGAAGTTGTCGCCACCGCGCACCCCGGCCTCGCTCTTCTCGTGGCGGATCACCTCACCTTCGCTGGTCTGGTCGCCACTCATGCGGCCGATTCTTACCGGAAGCGTGTGCTGAACGACGTGGACTCGGGCAACATTCTGGGGGCTATTGCGCACGCTGAGCTCCTTGCCGAAGGTACCCCTCTCAACACAGAAGCTCGCTACGACAAGGACGAGAGGTGCTTCGTTCTGCGTGGTGCAGGTAAGTTCGCCGTTGTGGGAGCTGAACACGCGGACTGGATCATCCTTACCGCTACGCTCACGATGAACAAGGACGAGAACAATGGCACGCACGCGTTTGTCGTGCCCCTGCGAGAGAAGGGCCAGCTGCGTGAGGGCGTGACAATCAAACCTATACAAGGCGAAGGCCCGCTCTTCTCAAGCACGGGCGCCGCTGCAATTCATTTCGACAATGTCCGTCTTCCTGTCGACGCGCTCATGGCCCCGTACTGCGTGGACACGGCGGCCAACAAAGTCAGTTATCTGCCTGAACGTGAGGGCGAGGAGGACACAACAGCGGTGCTGCGGGACCGCACCCGCCTTGCCACCGGCGCGCTTTACCTCGGCATGCTGAAGAAGATGCTCACGGATGTCGTTCACTTTGCGGCGCAGAAAACCATGGTGGGCCCTGATCACCGCCGCAACTATCCGTACATGGGGTTTCAGAATGTGCAGACACCGCTCGTCAGCCTGGTGGCGCAGAGCTACGTGTACATGGCGGCCTGGCAGCACCTGGTGCCGATTTTCACAGACGTGTCCGGCAAGAAGCCGAGCTACGAGGACCGCATGCGACTGACTGGCACCGTGCACTTCCTTCAAGAGGCTCTCATGAAGCTGCACCACTTTGCCGATGAGTTCCTTGGCGTGCATGGCTCGCTCCACACAACGCGTAGTAACACGGCCGCTGCGCTCGTGCATCTGCGACAGGAGAGCGCTGACCAGTCTGTGCTGATCCGCGAGGTCGCGTACAAGTCCATCACGAAGAATCTTGGTACGACGCACTGGGGCTGGTGGGCAACAAACCTACTCCAGCCTTTTCCCGCCGTAGACCGCTTCATCAAGAATCCGATGTACTCACCGCGTATTGCCGACCTCGGCCGACACCTTCTGTTCTTTAGCCACAAACACTACGGTATCAAAAAGCGCCTGCGCCAGTCGCGGGAGCTGGAGCGTCGCAAAGGTGGGCATGAGCACATGTGGTATGACTGGACCATGTTCCGTCACCGCGATGTCGTACACTGCGGTGAGGCCTTCATGGAGATGTTCTATCTCGAGCGCATGATGGCTGAGACAGAGAACTGCACCGACCCACGCGGCCGCAAAATTCTACGTGACATGGGCTGGATCTACGCCCTCTCCCGCCAGATGGAGCGACTGGACTACATCCTGGCCAATCAGTTGCTGAGTCGCAGCAAGGCCCTCATCCTGGCCTCCCACTTGGACAACATCGTGACTGTCCTCGCACCACAGTGTGTGAACTTGGTTGACGCGATGCAAGTCCCACAAGCTCTCCGTGCGCCGTGCGGGGCTGACGACTTGGAGCCGTACTGGACGATACCTGGGACCAACACGCATATTGAGAGCGGCGACACCGTGACCCTGCACACACAGGATCCACGCAATCAGGGCAACACCAAGGCGGAGCAGGAGGCGATCCGAGAGGAACCCGAAGAGTTCGACCTTTTTCACGGACTGGCAGACAAGCCGTCATACAGTACGAAAACGCGATGAGAGATCGTTCTGCGCTTGCGCTGCCCCTCTTGATGCTTCCACGTGTGAAGGACTGCACATTTGTTCTTTTTTCCCTGCCTTCGGCTGAGGTGACGGCGGTGCGGCGGAACCGACCAGTTGTACACAGAGAACAGATCAATAGAGAAAAAGAACAGATTGTCTTCTGTTGCGTATCTGGAGTGAGAACCTTCGATGTTCGCGTTGCAGTGAAGCGCTTTCCGCAGAAGAGTGAACCATTCATACCTCGGCCATGGCTAGATGCACGGAAAAGAAAAAAAAAGAAAAAAAAAAAGGCACACGGGCAACTGAGTGACGTGTAGCCGACAAGGTAGAAGAGAAGGAGGGCGAGCCTCACATGCGCTCCAAGTTGGGCATCTAAACCGGTTGACGGAAGACGAGCGCCGCTCACTCTTTTTCCTTCTTGAGGGTATCGTGGCGTGTTTGGCTATCAAACAACCTGAAGCTTGTGTCCCTCTCTCTCTCTGTGCTCTGTTTCTTTATTCCTCATCACACATCGACACACCTGTTCCACGCCTTACTTCCTTACTTCCCTTCTTTTACCTATTCGATTTCGTTTCTTCAGTACTACCGTCTTGTTTTTCTGGTGACTCCGTGCTCCCTCACTTCCTTTTTTTTTCCCGTTCTTGTGACTCTTAGTTTGTGAAGGCTGCGTTGTTCCTCCTCACCTTGTCGGATAGAAGCGGTAGGAGGCTATCACCAGAACGTCGCGCACTGCCATCGACACTGTCCCTTGTGCGAGAGTGATGGATCAAGTCCACGAGGCGCACCTTGCGCGTATCCTAGAGAACCGCAGTCGCCGTGGTGTGCTCGGCGTGTACACCAGTGATGTCTCCAAGCGTCTGTACGATGCGGCGCAGCGACAGTCCGCTGCGACAGCGAGCACACAAACACGCCCACCACCACCACCACCGCCCCAGCAGTCTGCGTCTGGTGTGGAAGGCGTCACGTCTCCTTCGCGCCCTTTTCGCTATCCACCGTCGGGGCACGGCACGATGCCCTCCCCGAACAGTTTGTTCGAAACCATTCTCGATCATTCCACGGCGGACTTGTACTCCGAGGAGGGGGCCGCGCCGTCCCCGTCTGTGCTGCTCAACGACGCCGCGCGCTCAGCGGACCACTGGGAAGAGACGCCTGCCAGTGACCTTGCTTACGACAGCCACCGGGCAAACGGGATGGCGATGAACACGGAGCCACCCAGGGGAAAAGTGACCGCACCCTCCTCCGGGTGGTCAGCGCTGAAGGGTCCTGGCTGGCAGCGCGCCAGTCCGCTCAACCAGGAGGATGCAGACGCCTCTTCCGCACCGCGGTGGCGTACCGCAGCACAGACGGCCCGTGCACAGCCGCCGTACACGCGACAGGCGGCACCACCGCAGGACGGAGCCACAGCAGAGCGCGTGCCGTTGTTCTCCTATCGAGGTAGCAGTGGTGCCCCTCGGCCCGACGTGCCTTCACCGTCGTCGTACGCGGCTGACAGTGCAGCACCGGCATCAGCGCGGGCACGGAGCTCGCCACGCGGCTTCAGTTCGTTTTTCGGCCTCCTTCAAACTCCACGTTGGCGCGAAGCAGAGCGTGCGCCTTCCGTCGCCGCAGCGACAGCAGCAGAGCCATCGCGATGGCGCGCACCGTCGTCGTCGTCACCCACGTTCCACAACAGCCGGCAAACAATGAACACCGGTGCGTACCCGTCGTACGCCCCTGCGCGGCCCTACTCGTTTGATCCCCATCGCGCCTCGTGGCTCAGCAGCACATTACAGGAGAGCTACCCTCTACCGATCGCGCGCGAGGAGTACGAGGGGGTCACTGGCTGGCACCGCGGCGGACCGAGTGTGGACTCACACCGTCGCAGCTTCCCACCCTCTGGCGCAGAGCAGTGTGGCGCGTGGGCAGGCGTCGCAGAGACAGTGCGGTGGACAGACGAGAGGGGCCCCGCACTAAGAGACACCGCGGCCCGTGCGTCACGGCAGTCTCTGCACGGCGCAACGCGATCGCGTAGCAGTCGTCATCGCAGACACGATCGTGCGTCGTCGCGCAGCGCCTCACTCTCGTCATCCCCGTCATCACGCACCGAGTCTTCATTATCGACAGACGAGAGTGCCTCATCTTACGCGTCTGATAGGGGTCGCGCGCGTCGCCGCGGGGGTCGTCGCCGAGGTCGCGCCTTACCTTCTTCACGGCGCGATCGATCGACACACACAGACCGAAAAAGTCGTCATCGACACGCTTGCCGTCAGTCCCACCGCGATGGGCGTGGTGACACAAGTGCAAACTCCCTTAGTGAGTCCGCGCTGAGTGGGCAGACCGGCACACAGGCACCGTCTGAGGACGGCTGGACCAATCGTACGATGGGGCGGGCGGCCAGCCTGAACCCTGCCGCAGCGAGTACGGTTGTGTACACGGGCGACCGTGAAAACGGTGGTGGACGTGCCTTTCCGGTGTCACGCAATCAGCCGCCACGCCACCCACCGCGTGTGCGCTCGTTTTACGAGGAGGCCCCAATCGGCCTGCCCGATGTCCGCTCCACGATTGACACGCGCACGAGCGTGCAGGTCCTGATGGCTGGTGACTGGTTCTTCAAGTGGGATCGCAAAGGCACCGCCGTTCACCAGCGTTGGATCTGGGTTGATGTGAAGAGCTACCTGCTCGTGTGGTCACGTAAGGAGACGCACGACTCACTCTTCTCCGGCTCGGTGCCTCTTGAGACGATTTCGCAGGTGACGCCGCGCGAGCTGGTGCAGGCGGACGCGGACGGACTTCCGCGGAACTACTACGTTCTCATGATCGAGACGACGCGACGCGTTCTGCAGATCGCCACTGAGCGGAAGGAGAAGGCCGACGTCTGGTACGAGGCTCTCAACAACGTTGTCGCCTTTGTGCGACGCCGCGAGATGAACAAAGGCGCTCTCATTCCCGATTGACAGGCCGAGCGCTGCGATGTGATGCACCGCGGATCGGCGCTCTCGCTACTGCCCTGCCAGTTGCAGACCGCTGCACACGAAGCGAGTGCGCCATTTGTATCACTAGAACTTACATTGCTCTACGAAGCAACTACATACACACAAACAAACAAAAAAAAAAGAGAAAAAAATAAAAAATAAAAAAGAGACAAAAAGAAAAAGGGAACTCAACCTCGGGAGCACTAGTAATAGTGTGGTGCCTTCGAGTGAATGATGACGTCTGCTTTTCCCGTCATCGAAACACGGCCCCATCTGTGTCATACAGTAACCTCGACCGTGCTACGCCGTTTTCCCACTTCGTCTGAGCCACGACTCAGAAGACGTAATCGTCTCTCTGGAGGACAGGCTTCCCTCTTTTCTCTTTCTCGACCGTGGCCGTCGGCGCGTCGGCTTGCGAAACACAGGTTCTTCTTCTCCTTTCGTTTCTATGATCTGGCTCACAGACAGTCTGACATCCCACACTATCTTCGGACATCACACACACACACACACACCACGCCTTTCCCCGTCTTGCTCTCCTTTTGACATCTCCTTATTCACTGCTGCACACAGTGTGAACTACTCGAGCACTTTGTGCGTGTGTGTGAGTGATATTTCCCTTTTCTTTTTCTACTTCTCTTCTGTTTTTTTATTTTTTATTTTATTGCAAAGCTTCGTCATCTGTCTGCGTGTCGCGTCCTTCGCCCTTCGCGCTTTTTTTAATTTCCCTCTCGCCATTGGTGGCATGTTTCAAAATCGTGATCCGAACGCCCCCGCGGCTCCAGCTGTGCACGTCCCCATGCTCAACGGGGGTACGAAGGCGTCGTGCTTTTCTCCCACCGTCTTCCGCGCGGCTTCCTCGCACGCGCTCACCAAAGCACGCGCATCCACCCGACAGTCAACGTCCGCTGTTTCGACGTCGTCGTCCGCCTCTCAGGTCGCGCCAGTAGGCCGTGAGCTGCACGTGGTAGAGTGCGGTCACGCGCACGTGAGGACGCCGTCCGCAACGGAGTCTGTGCCGGTCTCGAACGCGCTACTTGACCCTAACAGGGACTACCTTCTCAGCAACGAGGACTTTGTCGAGGAGCTCGTCCGCGAGGTCCGTCTGACGTGTCAGCGTGCGAACAACGAGCAGGTCTTCTTGGCCGAAACCGATGGCCCTCTGCGGCGCGATCCGCAGGGCACCAAGCCCGTCTTTGTCTGTCCCGGCGACGTGCGCAGGCCTTCTCCCGTTCCCCGTGACCCAGCCAACGCTGACACCGAAGCAGCCGTGCTGCCGCACACGCCGTCCCCCGTCGGAGCACGTCCACACCGGGCGCGAAGCCCGTCACCAGCCTCTTCCTCGCGGAGCTTCGCCCATTCGCCAACCATGCGTCTTGGATTCGACGAGGACACCGACATGGACGCTGCCTTGACTGCATCGCGTCCATACCGGCGTCAGAGCGGGGCTTCTCACTGCCATCGCGGACTCTTGTCTGACGGCCTCGAGCCGGAGCTGAACGGCTCGCCGAGCACTGTGGCACTGGCGGCGAGTAGTCGCACCTCCTCGCCAGGACCGCGCCTGCCGCAGACCGGTCCGTACAGCGCGGGTGGGGCCCTGTGCCGCAGCCTTCGACGCAATCGCTCTGCTGGCGTGTCACGGGAGGTGAGCCCAGATGTGGTCATAGAACTCGACGCCCACGAGAAAGACTACGACGGTGAGGAGGAGGAGGAGGCTACCGCTGACAAGGCCAGCGCACGCGCGTACGGCGGCGCTTTTATGGAGTCTGTGGCGACACCTGAGGACCGACTGGATAGCGGCCGCGCGCATCCCAAGTGGACACCGCGCGCGGTGTCCGAACCGCGTCCGGCCTGGAATCAACGCTGCCCGCCTCCGCGCACGCGTCCTGTCGTCAGTGCGCGAGGGACCACCCCTGCACGGGATCAGAAGACCTCCGCGAGCACGGGTGACGCCACCGCCGCCATCGCCGCCTCCCCGCGTCACCACCCTCAACTCTCCGCACCGAGCACCAGCACCGGTGCCACGGCTGCGACGCCAACGGCAACGGCGACGTCAACCGCGGCGCGAACGCGAACCGTGCGAGGCGTCGCAGGGGAGGGACGAGATGTGAACGGCAGGCCGGCGTCTGGGGTCGTACCGGCACGCACTGCGCACAGGCGCAGCCACAGCTGTCCCAGCGTTGACAGCGGCCGGACGAAGAACGCGGTCGTGTCGCCGCGCACGCGCTCCCCGCCTCATCGCGCGCCCTTTGCGACAAGCAGCCCGCATGTGTTGTGCAGCGCCGATGACATGCTGGGGGAGGCGCTGACACGCGCCGCACGCGCAGAGGCCAGAGTAGAAGCGTTGGAGGCCACCGTACAGGCGCTTGCAGAGCGCCACGAAGAGACTGTGAGAGCGTGGTCGAATCGATGCGTGCAACTCACACGACAGGTTGAGTTCGTTTTAGAATGGGCACGAGCACATCCCCACGCCCCGCAAGACGGCGGCACCCCGGCGCAGGCACTGGAAATGACGACATGGAAAAGCACGGATACTCCTGACACCACACCCACCCATCGTGAAACAGCCGAGGCGAAGCACATGGCTCATGACGATGGTGATAGTGAAGCACTCGTGATATCGCCGGGTGGGGAAGATGCGGACGTGGATGGGGCGACACCAACGCCAGTCCGTCCTCCAGGGCAGGCGTCGGGCCGTCAGAGCTCCAGCCAGGTGCGGGTCCCACCTTCTCCTCCACTCGTACTTCAACTGCAGGGCAGCCTGCCAGAATAAGGAACACCACCAACCACGACAGCAGCGACAACAGCGACAACAACAACACCGAAAAGAAGAAAAAAAAAAAAGAAGAATCATTCAATGAGTCGATCAAATACTCAATATACATACGCATCTCCTTACTGGTTCGCAGAAAGTCATTTAGACACGTGGTTTTAGGTCGACAGACACTCAGATATCTCTCCACGCATATATGCATACACCACTAGATAGATACACAGCACTTTGCACCGGTTTGCTCGATTTTTGTCTGCCTTGAATAGTAATCGGACTTCGCCACTCTTTTTTATATTTCTTTTATAAAGACCCTCTTAGATGCACCCATTACCCCGCTTTCTTGACTATTTTCTCTCGCACTCTGTTGTGGCGGTACGGCGTATTTGTGTGTCTCTCTTCTTCTTCGTTTCGCTCTCCGCGCGGAGTGCACGTGAACAGGCTGAGACTTCTAAAACAACAACAAAACAACAACAACACGGATGAGGGATGTCAGAAGCGCACATCTTTTCGCCCTCCCTCTGCTGCGGTGTGGACCGCTGATCCTGTCGCTTGTGGGGTGATGCACCTCCCCATTCTCTTCTCCGGTTTGCGTTGACCGCGGCGTCAACGAGACGTTGCATTGACGAGGGAACGAAATAAAAGTTACGGAAAACGCGTAAACGAGAGAGGTGATCAGGAGGATCGGTGCGAGTGTGGGGAGCAACTCTCTTTTGGTTTTCGTCACCGCATTCCCGCACAGCCATGCTGATGTTCGCACTCACAATCCTCATGACATCTCTCTGCCTCTCTCTATCTCTCTGTCTCGCGTAACTCACACTTTTTGTTTTCCTATCTCCACACACTGATCATTTCTCGTCAATCTCTTGAAAGCCAGCTCAAAAGCGGCCATCACCTCTTTCTCTTCTCCGTTTATTTTTATCTTGTTACTTCCTCATAGACAATAATACCTCCAACATACGCACCAAGAGGGAGAGACTCGGAGGGCGAATCAAACAAGTACGCACCACCTAGATCTCTCTCAGCTGACTGCCGCCTCTCTCTCTCTCTAGCCTCACCTCAGCTCTTTTAATTTTTGTCCACTGCGTTTTTCTTGTTTTTCTTGTTTTCTTCGATGTCACAACGGCGTGAGAGGAACGCGGCTGCCGGTTCTTCCTTTTCGGATGTGCAGTGCAATATGCGCGAGGCCCTGCAGAGCGAAAAGGCTGATCTTCTCCAGGAGGCACTGACCACGTCAACGGCGGTGTTGCAGAGCCGAGGGTCTGACCTACTCCCACTGGCGCTGGAGCTGTGTGATCCGTTTTCGGCAAGGACGTGCAGACTCAAGAAATTTGGGTTCCTTAACGTGGCGTGGAAGTTTCTCCTCACCATAATGACATCCGAACACATTGACGTGACGACGTTCGAACACGGCGCGATGGCGATGTCACAACACCTTCGCACTGGAGTCCTCTCTCACGATTGGACAGACCCGAAAAAGAACAAACTCGCCACGTTCTTCGCCTCGCACATTGTCACTACCGTACGCGCACATCCCGACTTCGTCCTGCGATGCCCTCCGTTGCTGGAAGCGCTGACGACCTTGTATTACGCTGTCTGTGTCGTTCTCGCCACGAGCGACCGGGACGACGCCTCGCTGCGTCCGTTGTACGATCACATCCTGACGCGTCTGCACGTCATCTTTGAGTGCCTCGGAGGTGCCGCTGCAGAGGACTGCCTGGCACACCCCGACGACAGTGTAGACGACGAGCAAGAGGCTGCGAAGCAGCAAGACGCGGAGGTGGACGGGCCGTCGGCGGCGGGGCTAGACGGTGATGTCACGAAGCAACGCGAAAAGGGCGCGACGGATGCACAGGCACGACCATGGGTTAATCTACTGCAGGCGTGCGTCTCGGCGTCCGTCTGGGAGGAGGTGACCGCGGAGGCAGGTGGTGGACCCGATGTAGAAGCCGCGACAGGCCTCGCGGCGGCTTGTGCGTTCCTTCACGCCACACGTGCGTGTCTACACACAATGTGGACCAAAGTCACCACTACCGCAGTGACGCGTGACGACCCCACGTCTGAACGCTCACGCGCCGACGTGCGCGGCCTGCTGCTGGCACAGTGGGCAGCGCTCGTACTCGCATGGCTCCCTGGCGGCTGCGATGACAACACGCGACCAGGGCTCACAGCACCGCTGTTGCCGTCGCACCTCGCGCCCCTCCGTCGACGCATCGATGCGATTGCGCCGCGTCTGCCACCAAGTGCGCTTACCGTCCCGCAGATGGCCGAGGAGCCTTGCGATTCTGGTGCGGCGGGTGAGGCGCAGCCGCACAGCCGCGGTGGAAGTGAAGGCGTCAGTGGTGCCGCTACCAGTGCAGCAGTAGCCGACGGGGCGGACGCGAGTGCACCTCAGCGGCTCTGGCGTACATGTTTTTCGACCTTGCTCCACGCGCTCTTCCACATCGCACACGCACCGCCTGGCCAGGACCCCGAGGCTACAGCAGGGACGACACGAGAAGCGGACGCGACGACAGGTTTGCTGACGCACCGCGACGATGATCGCGATCAATGGCTTCTCTATGTTCTCCTGCAGTCGCTGAGCCTCGCAGATGTGGCGAGTGCGGCTACAGTGATGACGGCCTGGACAGACTTTGTGTATGGCGAGGAGGCGGAAAGGTCGAAGCTGCTGCGATCAGTCACTGCTGAAGACCTTGATCGCACAAGCGCGACCAATGAGGAGGACAACAACACACAAGACACGTCCGACCGAAGCGCACTCTCAGCGTTGTCGGATGCTGTCGTTCACTTCTCACGCCTGCTGTGTGCGCTGATGCGCCTGGCCGACAGGCTTCTGCACGTGCGTGCCCTGGCGCTGCGGCACCGTTTCCTCTCGGCGCATCACACAGAGAATGAGCCCGGCGACTTGGCCGAGGAGGACATCGCGTCGTGGTGCGTGCAGCTGAGCACGCAGCTGTGTACCCTGGTCGCGGCGGGCTGCACGTGCCCATCCATCCAGCAGCCGCCCTCGACGCTGATGCGGGCTCTCTCCGCGCCATCGGCACCTCAGCATGGCGACGGTCACACAGACCAGGATATCCCTTCTCCATGCCAAGCGGCTGGTCTGGCAGATGGGCTGTACGCGGGCATCGCTTCGACATTAGAGTGCACAGTGCGGGCCGTGCCTGAAGAAGCCTGGGTGGCCATCGCGTCATCGACCGCCGTTCCCACCGATGTGACTGCAGCGTTCGGCGGCTCCCTTCCCTCCTCTCCGCTGTCCTCCCAGTGGCTGCGCGACCTGGCCGGTGCTTTGACGGGCATCGGGGTGAAGCCATTCACTTCCGACCTCACAGACCCATCGCCAACACCGAACGCGGGTGAGGCGGCCTGGGTACGGCTACAGGCAGCGATACAACGTGCGGTCGAGCATGGCTCGGGTGACCGTCCTTTATGTGATGCGGAGGTCTTTTCCAGCTCTCTTCTCTCGATTCCCGCCTTGTTACGTAGTTACCGCCTCGCTGTGATGGACGACTGCCGCCTGGCGACGACCGCGCGTGGCGTAGACGGCGTGGAGACATCTGCGGCTAAGGCGGCACGGGCGCGTCTGCACGCAGATCTCGTATCGCACGCCACGCTATGGAAGCAGCTGACGGAGCTGCTGCAGCACCGTGGTGCCCGATCCGACGCGCCAGCACTGGCGTGCCGATATGTGGCCGCACTCCTGCTGCGCGAATGTGCCTTTCTCCCATTGACACACCCGAATGCTGATCGATCGCACGCGCTCTCCGCTCAGGGAGGTCAGGCTAGCGCCTCCGTGGTGCGACGCTCACGCGGTGAAGAAGTGCTCATGGTGTGCCTCCGCCGGTGGCTGCAACTGGCGATTCCAGAATCTGAAGCCGATGCGGCGGGTGGCGCCAACTGCGAAAATGAGGAAGCTGTCGGAGCCGACGCTCCGGTCGCGAAGTCTTGCGGGCTCGACATCGTCGCACTCGAGGCCGCGCTGAGCCTTCTCAGCTTCGCTGAGCACCGTACAGATATCCCACTGCATGAGCTGCGCCTCTCTGAAACCGCCAGCAACGCGCTCATGCACCTTCTGGATACCGAAAATGAAGAAGGTCTTTCGGCGTCCTCGTTGTCCGCGTCGTATCGAGGGAGCGAGAGCCACCTGCGCGCTTGTCTTTTCCCTACCGCCGCTGCGAACGCGGCGTGTCCGAGGCTCGCACCAGAGGCGTGGGAGGATGGGATGCGACAAGCGCTGGAACTGCTGACACGCGCGTCCACGGA
This sequence comes from Wallacemonas rigidus, assembly GCA_030849045.1. Taxonomy (NCBI): domain Eukaryota; phylum Euglenozoa; class Kinetoplastea; order Trypanosomatida; family Trypanosomatidae; genus Wallacemonas; species Wallacemonas rigidus. The sequence continues at coordinate 75,246 of JASAOL010000538.1, forward strand.
TACTGTGTCTGTGGACGCCGACAGCTCTGATCCGGCCGAAGACGCGGCGGAGGAGGGCGCAGCGGCTGAACGGGCTGCACGTCATCGGTCCCACACATTTTTCAGCATCGGCGTCGAGCGGTACAACAACCTCATGGCAGAGCTGCAGCGCTGTCGCCAGACCATCACCACCTTTCTCTCCGCACCGAAGTGTGTCCGTGAGCCCGCGCTACCACAGCGTGCACGGTCTCCGCTACCCGCCCAACGGAGTTTCGGTGATGTGCTCCCTCACCACCTGCGTAGCCGGCGTGGTGGTGGAGGCGGTCGCTCACCCTCCTGCTCTCAAACGCCGCCTGGCCACCCAGGAGCGGCGCGGAGCCAGTCGCCGCCGCCGCCGCCAGCCGTCGAAGAAGCCTCCACCGCACCCGAATGGGCGGATCTTCCGGCACAGCTGCGGAGTCTGATGGCACTAAGCGCGCAAGCCCTGGAGGCCCTCTCACCATCACCAGCGGAACAGCCGCAGACGCATGCCATCGTACAAGACGACACGTCCATAGAGCGCGCGAAAGAAGCCATCACCAACACGATTCCTCAGACCGCCTCCGTTGGCAGCTGTGACGAAAGGGTGCCTGCGAGTGGTGATGCACCGCGAAGAGCTCAAAACACGCAGCCACCGGCCCCATCCTCGCCGTGGGAGAGCTACAGCTCACAGCAACCAGGTCACGACCCCGTGAAGACTGAGCAACCCGATGTCTTATCCACCTTGCGAACGCGCACGATGCCCATCGTGACGCTCTCTAGTCGCTCTTCGCCACAGGCCAGCGAGCAGGTGGATGATGATCCAGAAATTATTGACGTCGACATGTGAGTGACGAGGAGTCTTACTCGTTCCACACGCGACTGCACTTTTGCTTGTTTTTTTTTTCTTCTACGTCGACAATCAGAGCGAGGCAGCCACCCCAACAGACCTCCTTGTTTCTCTCACCCTTTGTTTCTTTTCGACCTTTCCAAGGCGCACACGCGCTGCTGTACGTGTGTCTTCACACTTACTCTTGTTGGCCGATGAGAACGGTGATGCTCATTCTCCCCGCTTCCTTCCGCAGATCGCGCATAGCGTGCCACACGCCTTATCCTTATCTTTTTCCCGCTTTTTTTTTTTGTCTGCCGGCGAAGTTACATCAGCAGTTTTTGTTTTTTCTTTTTCCTCGCGTATCCTCCGCGCAGTGACAATGAGCTATGCGAGACGTGCCGAATCAGCGGACGCACGCGTACACACACACAATCAAGCTAATCCCCGAATACATACAAGAGCACGGTGCCCAAACTCGAGTACGCTGTGTGAGCCAGCAGCAGACCTGCGCTTAGCACGCTGATGCGCACATCCACGCGACGTCGTTCCGCAGCACTCTTGTGAAAGGTGGACGCACGACCAACCGGGTGTCATTGCATTCGGCTGAGCGCGCGACTTGTCGGCTCATCGCGCTTGCTGTCCATGCACTCCCTAATCGACTGCCATACTCTCCTCACTGTTTTCCGTACGTATTCTTGATTTCCCGCTCATTTTATTTTTCAATTTAAAGAACCACAGGTAAAGAGAGACTCGATCTGTGCCGATACAATCTGAAAAGACAGTGGTGTAGGGACATCAAAAACGGTTGAAGCCTCAAGCAGCACAGTCAAGGCGAACTCGCAGCGCAGACCTGTCTTCGTCTCTTCTCTTTTCCTTCGTATTTACGATCGACTCTTCTCTTTTCTCTTAGCTCTCTATGTTCCGCGGCGGTCGAGGACGCGGAGGTGACCGCGGAGGTGGTGGCAGAGGCAGAGGAAGGGGTGGCTTCGGCGATCGCGGCGGTAGTAGCGCCGGCTTCAAGCGATTCCGCGACGGTGAGGGGTTTTCCTCGCCACGCGGCGGTCGTGGTGGCTCCCGAGGCGGCAGTAGCTTTCGCGGCGGTCGCGGCGGCGGCGGTGGTGGAGGCTTCCGACCGAACTATGCTGGCCTCGGCGAAGACGCGCGGGGCGGCGCACGTGGGGCGAACAGCAGCGGTTTTCGCCCTCAAGTCGCGGAGGATTCCGTCCCAGTGCACCAGCCGTGCCGTCCGGGTGCGCGCGACCACAACCACGCGCCACCCGGTGCCGGTCATTCGTCCACACACCCCGGATTCGATGCCAGCCGCGGTGGTGTCGGGCATAGTCGCGGTCGTGGCGGCTTCGGGCCGTCAGCAGCCGCACACGCGTCGGCGCCGGGACCCGCTGCGGGCCCTAGTGCCGCGCGTCCTGGACACGTCCTGCGTACCCGCAAGGACCAGCGTGATGTCGTCGTGATTTTGGAGAAGGCCGGTTTGCTGGCGGGCTTCCGCGGACTCGTTGACGCCTACGAGAGGTGTGCGACGACGGAGATTGCGAACGAGTCCCTCAAGGATGTGCGTCCTGACATTGTCCATCAGTGCCTTCTCGCCCTCTTCGATAGCGATCTCGCCTACGAGCGACGCCTGCGTGTATACATTAACCTCTTCGCTCGCGGCGGCAAGGTGATCGAGGTGTCTCCAGCACTGCGCCCACCGCGTACATTCGCGCGTTTTCGCGGTCTTATGACAGCGCTGCTGCGTGAAGGCCGCGTCACCTCCGCGGAAGGTGCGGTGCTCATGCGGTTGCTGCCAGGCTCCATAGCTCCAGTGATTCCCAACGGCGCCCCCGTTATCGGCCTCACGAACGCGCTCTCCGCACCGATTGAGACCGCGCGAAGTCTGGCCAAGGCGGCCATCGCGCACCCCGTCGACAATGAGCTGCAGGGCGGTGTGAAGAACGTCTCGGCGTTTTATTGCATCGCGTGCACGGATGATGGTGACTTGGACGGCATCGACTACATCACACGAACGGCGTGCCTCTCCGCCTACCCACTGACTGCCCACGTCATGTGTGCGCGGCTGTGCGAAGGCCATTCGTACACTCTCGAGCAGGAGGAAGGCGCCGCTCAGTAAGCACACGAGCGCTACCACGTGTACCTCTTGTGCGGAAGGGTAGTTGGGAGTAGCTCGTGTCGTGTGCCCTCGTACGCAGAGATGGTTTTCGTTCGCCATCGTTGGTTTCGACTGCGCCTTCGATGGCCATCCTTTTTTTTTCCCACAACGCGTCGTAACTCCTAAGCGCTTCGTTTAACCAGGACACTTATCTTCATGACAAACACAGCAACAAGAGCAAAACAAACAAACAGACAAAAGGATCTTGACATGATACGAGCTCACATCTGCGCGTTCATACAGAGAGACGCGAACACGTGATGAATGGAACGAGTGCAGGCGATACTTATATGTGTGTGACAACACAGCGACGAGGCTACGCCACACATCCCGCTTGTTCCTGAAGTTACTCTCCACAGTTCGCTAACCTCTGTACAAGTGTGTGTCCCCGCCGACGGTGTACGTGTCAAGGTCAAAGGCTCTCGCGCTCCACCGGCTGCGCATCTCTGACTGTCGCCTCGTTCTCACAGTCAGACGGACGCGGAAGACGCTGCCGCTATGATCACGCGACACGCGATCGAAAAGCGATACTTCACCTGGTCGCTTATTGAGTGCTTGATTTGTGAGCAACGCTGCCCCTCCCCTTCGTCCTCGCCTTCATCATCTTCTTTGTCTCATCTTCAAGTGTAAAAGCGAATCACACGTACACGCGATCTGACTGAAGTGAAGTGAAGTCACTGTCCTCGATCCTTTTTTTTTCTTTTCTTTGTGCCGCCGTTATACTCTGGAGCAGCCACACAAGTGCGAGACCGTGCTCCCCCTCAGCTACACCATGATATGACTTCTCACCTACCGTACGATTTCCGTGTGCTGCGTCACGTCGACCGCATATACGCACGCGACCTACCTGTGAGTCTTTGCTTTTCCGTCGCCACCGCCCCAACAGCAACGGCAGCAGAATATGCGGGCAGTAGGGAGGGCCACGTATCAAGCGCGAGTTGGTCATCACCAGATCACACCAACGCAAGTGTTGCCTTCCATCACGCGCCATCAACATCGATGTCGTCGTCGCGCTCGGCCTCGTCGACCTCATCTTCGTCCTCACCTTCTTCACAAGGTACCCCTCTGATGAGGAGTGACCCCCAGCGCCCACACGCGTCACAGGCGAAGAACCCTCGCCGGGCAAAAACTCGCCGTGCTCCCACGTCGCTCACGCACGACATGCACCGCGATCCCGACGCCTTCTTTGTGCTTCGATGGGCCGGTGCCGCATGTGTACCGGACGCAGATAGCTGCTCACCCGCACACACAGTACCTGGTGATATTTTTTATGTGAGTGAGGTGTGCGCACAGTCACGGCAACCCACATGGCGTCGCCTACCCGACTATGTCAAGACTAATGAGAATGACAACAGTCCTTCGCTAATTTGGTGGGAGCTGTACTATACGCCATCGTGCTTAGCTGACGCGCAGTTACCGACCACCCTGCGAGCGCACATCGACGCTCACATCGCGACGATTCGGCTTCCCATCTCGATGAAGACACGTCGAGGCGTCCTCGTTCAGCGCGTGTGCATGCCGCTGTCGGCGCTTCTCTTCCTCGGCACAGAAGTTTCCGTTGTAGATGCGCAGCTCCCTCCGTCGAGTCTCGACACAGCGCTTGTACCAGCCGCCGCCTCTTCCGCACCGGGCTCACCGAGTGGACAGACACATCCGCAAGGACACCAGCCTCCGTCTACTGTGAGCGCGGCCGCTGCGACGACGACCTCGGCGGTGCACTGGACGTGTTTACCCCTCCCCTTCCACCTTCTGCTCGAGTGCGTCGACGGCGTTTTCAGCTACTCGCCAGCCGCTGCGCAGAAGGTATTGAACACGACGCGCACGACACAACCCGCCCACTCTGTCGACAGGACGCCTTCGTCGTCCTTGTCTGGTGTCGGAGTAGGAGCCGGGTCGATCCCCAAAGGCATTGTCCATCACCGGTCGCCATCATCATCATCGCCTACTCCGACCAGTGTGCCGTGGCTGCGCTCACCCGCCGGTGAGAGCCCTTATCTGACGACCGCGATGACGGCACGCACGGGCCCCACCAGCCGCACAAGCGCGTCTTCGGGCTCGTCGTCTCCAGCGCCGCCGATTACGCACGTCGTGCGACCGCCGGCGATGACCACGGGCGACCTCAAACTCATGACAACCGCGTCGACAGCGTGGCAGCACTTACTGCACATTGGACAAGCGCGTCGACAGGGGGCACTGGACACACTGGATGCGCGTGCGGAGGCCACCGATGCGTCGAGACAGGCGAATGCCCACGTCGCTACACTCCAGCAGGCCATCAGTGATGAACAAGAAGCTCTCACTTTGCAGACACTGCGTGTGGAGGCGCTCAGACGCCTCGTCGCTGAGCGCGAATCACAAGTACAGCAGTGGCAGATGCAAGCGGACGCCCTCGCCGCACGACACGCCACGCACAATGTCACCGTGTGCGATAGCGCACAGGATCGAGCGAGTGAGACTCGTGAGGCGCACAAGGAGACAAACGCCACCGCTCCTCTTGTCCCGCCACACGACGACGCTTCTATCGTCGCGCGTCAAGAATTACGCCGGGCGGAAGTGCGTGCGACTCTCGGTGATGCCCGTCGTCGACACTTACAGGTGCTGCGTGAGCTCTTTCCCGTGGAGCTGGTCAGCGACCGCGCGTACGCCTCTGCCGCGTACCGCGCCACACGACGAGCGAAAGACAAAATTGGGGGTTGTGCGCTTCCGATTGCGGTCATTACGAGCAGCCGGATCAACTACACCAGTCAAAGGAGCTTCACGGCAGACGCGGAAAACGGTGGTGCCACTGTGAGCGCGGCGACCACGCGAGGCCTGCCTCAGCGCTCCAACGCAGCGCATGAAGATCGGGAAGGTCTAATCTTCTCGCACGACACCAACGCCTCCATCAACGCCGGCGGCCGTGGTCCAGTCGGTGCTGTGCCGCGCCGTGCACTTCAACTCACCACGTGTGCTCGCCTATCGTTCCCCGCCAGCACTGTCGAGGATGCGCGCGAGGAAGCCCTGGCGTTGTGCAGCGTGGCGCACGCCCTCACTCTTATGGCCGTTCTCTACGGCTGTCCTTTGCCGCATCCCGTGCTGCTGGCGGGCGTGCGCAGTCGCGTGCTGGTGCGCGCGGACGCACGACCTGCCGATGTCGCGCCACCAACGTCGTCGACCGGTGCGATGATGCTTAGTGCGGGCGCAGCGGTGCTGCTGCCGACGCCGAGCGTCCTCACCCGCACGACGGCAGAGACGGTGGAGGTGCCCCAGCACTCTCTTCCTTTCTTTGTCAGCTGCGCGACGGACCAACCGCTAGTGGCTGCGGCCGTTCAGCTGCTGCGTCGTGACGCACTGGTCGTCGCTGACCGGATGGGCCTGTCCTTTGCCGTCGAGTCGTGCGGACTGCGACTCGGCGCGATCGTACACATTTTGCTGAACGGTTGATGCCTCACGGCGTCGCGGTTAGTCGTACGCGTGCTGCGAACCGAGAGGCGGACGACGAGAAGGCAGAGGGCACTTGGAGGATTGTGCGTTCCTCTCATGCATGACCGTATCGTCTCACGGGTAGCTCCCAGACCATCTCTCTCTTTTTTTTTCTGTCGATGTTCTCGACTACATTGTGCGCGCGCATAAAGACCAATGCCACCACCGCCACCAGTGGCAACAGCAATAAGAACACACACCCGTGAAGTGACCGATCAAAAAAAAAAAAAAACAGAAATGCGCTCGTGCACAGCTCAAGGGGTCCCCCTCTTCATCCGACGTACTCTTAAGAAGCTGATCCCCTCCCCCACTGCCCCTCACACAATATTTGTCTCTCCACTCTCCTTTCTTTTCTGCTTCCACCTTCGCCGCTACTGCTAGATGGACATCTCGTCGATTTCCTTCTGATGGACTTCTCCAACCTTTTTGGTACCTCTGCGAGTGAGACCAAGACAGCGTCAGATGAGACCCCGTACGTGTTCACAACAGTGTCTGCCGCCCGTGCGGAGAAGCTGCAACGCACCATTGATCTCCTCCAACGCGAGGCACTCTGGCCGTTCTTCGAACCCGTGGAGCGCGCGCGCGTGACGAACAATCGCGCGGTGAGCGTACAAGACGTTGTCAACGAGTTGTATCAATCTACTTACGGCTCCCCACCGTAGCGAGTGCGCGACCGACGTGCTCACATTTGCACTTCCTCTGCCGCTTCCTTTTTGTTTGTGCTCAAGACACAGTCGAAGCACTCAGCGGCGAGGTGAACTTCACCACAAACGAACAAAAGAGAAAGAGAAGACAGCGAAACAACCACAGGTACCGTTGCAAGGGTCTTGAAGAAGAAGAAGAAAAAAAGCTTCCTCTCTGCGAAAAATTTGTGACGTGAGCGTTCTGTGTGTGACACTAGGAGGAGAGAGGGATCCGTCCAACAATCAGCTGGTCGGTTTGAGACTGAGCTAGCGACACACATCTGACCCGGGACTGGCGCGCGCACCCACACCAACCACTCCCCTCTCTTTTTGCTGCCCTCTCTCTATTGTTTTATTTTCTCAACTCAACTACCACGCATCTACTCTTTTCTGACAATCCATACATCTTCTCCCGTAAAACAACACCGCTCCCTCTAACTCGATCAAATAAAGATCAATCAGGAAAGACTTTTTACTATTGTGGTCCGTATGCCGAGACCACACGTACCGACCTCCGCGATCGAGCGAGGTAGCTGGCGTCGTGGTGTGCCTCGTACGTATCGCACACGCCGCCAGCCACCGGCTTTTCTGCCGACGCCTCTCTGGCTCACATCACACGCTAGCTCACTACCGGCACACGAGCGCGCTCCACCGCAACTGCTCGCATCGTCGTTCTCTCCACATATGCAGCGCGCTGCACAGCATCACCGCGCAGAGCATTCACCGCAACAGGACTCAGCTGCCACAGCCGATAGGGATGAGAGCGATGACGCGCGTACGTTTCAGACGGAAGGACAGCACGCCCTCGCGCCGATCTTAGCTGATGCACTGAACTCGTCTGAAGCGTGGCTGGTGTCGAGCACACTTGTGCTCGATTGGCTCATCAATCTAGATGATGCGCGTACGAACACAGCGGAAACGTCCACCCCCTCAGCGAACGCGTGTGATGAATCAAACGCCTCTGCGATGCGGCAGTTCTACGTGGCGCGCTTGAGGACGCTTCAGGCTGTCGCTCGCTTCACGCAGCGGGGAAAAGAACCACAACCATATCTCCGGACACAGCGAGTAGGAGAGCGCGTATCTGAAGAAGAAGCAGTCAGCACGCACCACATTGAGCAGCGCATGCGCGAGCTGGCGCGTGTCGTCGAGGAGCGCCTTGAGTGGCTGAAGGTCCGTTTTCACACACTCAGCACAAAGCAGGACCCGTCTGTCACAGCCGCCGCTGCATGGCCGCTCACGGAAGAAATCATTTTGCGGTGTGACCTTGTCGTCACCCGCACGCCAATCGATACATGTGCGGGTCTAGCGAGCCTCATCTGCCCCGTAATGACGTCTCTGCGCACGCAGTCACCGGGGGCATCGGACGCGCGCCAGCGGCACGATCAGTGGCGGGCGCTTTTGTTCACCGCTCGCACCCTCGCGAGCACCGTCCACAACCTCAATGCATCGGACGACGCCGCGGCGGGGGATGAGCAGGTGGAGGCGCGAAAGACATCGGCGCGACCACAAGAGGAGGCGCCACAGCGCTCCCACTCACGCAAAGCGGCACGCGCGCGACGAGGCCGACCCACACGTCTCTCGGCACTGCCGTATCTTCTCTTCTGCTTCTGCGCGCTGGCCTCGTCGTCATCGAGGTCCGCTCTGTCGCACGTGTCTTCCGCCTCACCCACAGAGGAGGATATTGCTTTCTGGCAAACAAACGCTGCCGACGCGTTTTGTGCCGCTCCCCACACAGAAGTACTTGTGCCCTACGGGGAGGAGAGCGTGGGAGTGGTCGGCACGGCACCGCCGCCTCAGACGCCTTTGTTCCCCACGCTGCTGACGAGGAGCGGCGTATTTGACCGCGCGTGGAGTGCGTTTGTATGTCGTGAGCTCGAAACACCCATTGGTACACACGTCACAGCCTCTCCAACAAGAGACTTCACGCTCACCACGTGCACGGTGCCTTCTGAGGCCCGTTCATTGACACAGACGTTGGATGCGTTACCCCGATGTACGGGTGACACGTGCCCTATGGGCCATTATCGCGCCGAACACCTGACCCTGTTCTGGTCCTTTTGCTTATCGATGATGCTTCGTGAGGGTTGGCGTGCGCTGAACTGCGTTTCAGCTCCGACGCGTGAGAAGACACCGAAGCGCAAACAATCACGCCGCGCGCTCGTCTTCCACGCTGTAGGCGCCTTCCTCTCCTTTCGTCGCGCAGTCAGCGCCATGCACCGCCACGGACGCGTGCTGCCTATACTGGAGTTACACAACATGGTGACTGGCACCACGACCACCATGAACGACATGGCGGCAACACGGACGGAGAGGGAACGGTCGAACGCTGCTTTTTTGACCGCAGCGGCGGTGCAGCGGGCGCGGATTGTACGGTGGTCTTCACCTTCGGCCGCTTCTGATGCCCACTCGTCAGGCGACGCACCCAGCTCAACCGACGCACTGCTCTGGCGGGAAGCTGTTCTATTCGACGCGTATACACTCATCACCGTCGGCCACACCAGCGAAGGGGCATTCGATCTGCGCGGCGGTGATGTGAATCGCGCCGCAGCCTACGTGAACGCACTGCAGGAGCTTTGTCTCACGCATCTTCTTCAGTTGGAGGCGGTTGAGTCGATCAAGGACGGCCACACCACCCCGGCTATCCTTCGCGGCACACACCCGCTCTTGTGGTCATTGCTGACGCCCCGCACACGCGAGTCACTCCGCGAGCGACTGCGCGAGGCACTTCGCTTGGGCACCAAGTTCCACCATCGCCTTGGCCACGCGGAGTCTGTGCGTGACGTGTACTCGCGATGCCCGAGCATGGGCGGATCTTGGGAAGTCGGGAAGGCGCTCGTTGCGGCAGGGCACTACACGGCAGCGTTGTCCGCATTTCAATCGCTCCTACACGGCCTTATGCACCCAAAGGATGAGGAGGCGAGCTCGACCGAGGCGGTCGCGTCCTCTTCCCAAACAGTGGCAACACCATCCGCAACAGGTGTTGTTGCGGTGGACGAATACCACGCGTCGTCAGTCGCGTGTGACGTACCGCACGTGCTGCGTCGCTGGATCGTGGAGGCTGTGTCGGGCGCCGCGGACGAGCTGGTCAAGCGGCGGCTGATCGCGTGCACCGCACGTGAGGCGCAGAAGGATACGTCCCGCATCGCGGCAGGGCCAGGGATGGACGAGGTCATCCCGAGTGGTGTGCTGCTCTCTGAAGCGCGTTCGCCTCGCACGGCGCCCACACAAGCCAGGGGTACGGCTGTCGAGCGGGCGACTCTGGAGGAATCAGGCACAGCGCGCAACAGCGACTACGTAGATCGTCTCATCTCACACGCCGCTGAAACCGCGCGCCAACTTGACCAAGAACTGTGGCTCCACGTCCGCGATGGCTGCGCACCGCTACCCGCTGCGGTCAGCCTCCACGCACTACTGGAGGGCATCCTCTCCGGCGCACCAGCCTCGTCTGCGCCCTCGCCCTCGCCCGCGCGTCATCTCACCGAGCAAACGCCGGCACCAACACTGGCGCATGAAACGGCGACGACAGAGAAAGACTGTGATGCTGTCGAGGCCGACGACGACGATGTGAGTGCGTGGCCCGGTGGAGACGCTGGGCAGATAGAAAAACCGACACACCCAACGCTCTGGGAGGACGTCTATCGACTCACCGTTGCCGCCGCGTGGCTCTCGGCGCACGCCAAGACCACACTTCTCACGCCGACACCGGAGGAGGCGGACAAGCACGAGACCATTCTCCGCGACGGCCTTCTGCGCTGCAGCTTGGAGGCGCTCCTTCAGGCGACCCTGCGGCTCGCATCCGTCACGGACGGCCCGCGTCGTCGCTCTCAAAACAGCCCTTCCGCACTGGCAGGATCACGTCATCCAGGTCACACGGCCCTCCACCATGCGGAGGATGATGTTGTCGAAGCCGCCCTGCGAACGGCGTGGCTCACCATCGCAGAGGTTGTTGTCCGTTGTGCGCATCTCAATCTCCTCGCTTCATGCCTTCAGACCGTGCTGAGACACCGACCACTGGCAGTCGTGGAGGGAAACGAACAGGTGCCGGACAGCAGAAGCAGCACCGTCCAATGCCATGCGCAGGTCTGTGCTGATCGTCGTGACGAGGGCCTCTTTTTGATTCTCTCGACCGTCCTTGACGGTGTTTGGACACCGCCCCTTGCCGATGTCGCACAGTCGCCTCAAGCCCTTCAAGCCCACACACGCCCCGACCAAGCGCGAAGATTGTCTGATGCCTACGTACTCGCCGCACTGGCCGCCGTCCCAGCGCGTGCATTATCTCAGATAGCGTCGGTCGCCGCGCGACGGCCGTCGACATCGCGCAACGTCTCACCCCGCGTGGTTCTCTTGTTACACACGGTCCTTGCCGCAGCGACCTCGGTTCCTGACACCGCGGAGGAAGCATCGGCCGCACGCACGTCGGCCCCGCCGTCGCCAGCTGCCGCCGCCGACCTTCTCGACCTCGTCCTTGAGCACACACTGTTGGATGGTGCGGGCGGTGGTCGTCAGCCTTGGCGGTGTGCGTGGTGCCAGACTTGGAACAGCAAGCGGTCGACGACGTGTAAGCACTGCGCGGCCTTGGCGATCTCGCTTGTGCAGTGCGGCCGCTGCGGGTTCTTCAACAGCTCCGCACACGCGCACTGCGCTGTCTGCCGGACCACACTGGCGACCACCAGCGACGGCGCGGACTCAAACGCCACGGCTGAGACGACAGGCACTATCGCCGCGACCGACAAGATCCCACCTGGTGCCCCGGCCGCGGAGACCACCTCATCGCACCAGCGCTTCCCTCTGCGCGCGTGGACGTGCCGTGGTTGTCATTCCCGCAACGCAGCCGACCACGTATTCTACTGTTCAAGCTGTCGCCGACTCAAGCCCGAGCTCCAGTCTGCTGTCCAGTCCACCGTGTTCACCTGTGCTGTGTGTCGTACAACGAATCCGCTCGGCATGCTGAAGCCGTGGTGCTTTTGCTGTGGAGCGCTCGCACCGGCCGCGGCTGAACATGTGGCACCAGCACCGGCACCACCACCACCCAAGGTCGCTTCCTCGTCCCTTCCCTTAACCGCCAACGTGACACGAGCCGATGGCACCGCACCATCCCTTTGGTACTGCCTGCAGTGCGGTCAGCTCAACGGGTGGGTACATAGCCGCTGTGCGGCCTGCCGTGAACGCCGCTCCTCGCCTCCTCAGACGGCGACATCACCTCGCATTGCTGTCAGCGTGGCCGCCGATCTGGTCGTGCCTTGGTGTACGCTCACGTGCTCACACTGCCGCACCTCGCACCCGGCGTGGTGTGCACACGGTCGCTGCCGGCAGTGCCACACATCACTGCACACAAGCGCAGAGGCGAAGCAGATACGCGCGGAACTGTGCGGACAGTGGCGTCAGTGGGAGAGCTGGGCGTGGGAAACCGCAGCAGACGTCACGCCGACGTCCTCAACACAATCCGCTGTGCTGGGTGCCGAGCCTCGCCCTTCGTCCCACTCCGCGTGTGCGACCGAGGTGATTACCACATGGGCTCAACAAGGCGCGCACCACACCGAGGTCAGCTCGCCTCCTTCTACGGCGGAGACCGAGTCTGTACGGACCCTCTGGCCATCCGCATCTTTACCCCAACGTACGCCGCCCACCTCCGCTAAGCCACGCCTCGACGTTCACGTGGCCTCGAGCGCGGGCTGGGTGTGCTGGACGTGTGGACACGCGCACGCTCTCAGCCGCAACACACACCTGATGACGCAGCAAGGCCGACAGAGAAGAGGCGGAACCGACAAGAGTGAGATGCCAAGTGACGATTCGTCCTCACTCGTTGTCTGTCAGTCGTGCCACACTTCACATGCGCACGAAAAGGTCGCGTTTGTCCGCTTCGGCGACGAGACACGCAGTGCCTCTTCTTCGCTTGTTTGGCCATCGGCCGCCGCGGCTCCTCACATCTCTGCGCAGGGCGTGACTGCTGGTGCGGAGAAGGACGCCGCTCACACCACTGACACGACCGCTGCCGCCGCCCGACTCTCATTCGACCCCACGGCAACGGTCTTTTCACTCGCGCTGCCTGAGGCTGTGATGCGTGCGAGAGGCTCGCCGTCTGCGCCTTTTCACTGCTATTCGTGCCAGAGTCCCGCCGCGCTCATCCGTCCATCAGGCGTGTGTAGCGTGTGTGGTGTGTGTGTCCTGTCCGAGCTCGACACACTCAACGCATATGCATCGACGACGACAACTGACAACGCAGCCGAGCGGCGCCCCGGCCTCGAGACCGGTGTCACGTGTGTGCGCTTGTCTACCGAAGAGTGGCGCCTACGACTCCGTCTTCTCCTCCGCGAGATGTCGGCAACTGCGGAGGCGTGCTTGCGCGCTATGGAGACGCCATCGCCGGAGGGTCAGCCGCGGCGCACCCGAAAAAAGAAGGGCGGCCACCCCAAGAGACGACGGCGCACGTCCAGAACGGGCCGTCGTCTCGCCGACGTACACGAGAAGACGACATGCGAAAGCGCGATGACATCAGACCAGGATGTGGACCGCCTCCAACTCCTCATCAGTGGTGTGAACGCCATTCGCAAAGCGCCGAAGGACGCGCTGCCGTGGACGACGCCCTCAGGAAACGCCGTGGTGAGCGCGAGCCTTCGATCCACTGCGGCTCACATCGAGGCTCTCAAGGCGAGCCGCTCTGTACTGCGCGCACTGACCACTGCCACCTCTGACGGTGCCTGCTCACCATCACCCGCCTCGTCGGATGGCGCGTCGGGTGAACGCGTAGCTGCCACGCGCGTTGTGAGCGATGCTGAATGGGAGCACCAACGTCCATCTCTGTGCGCCGCACTTGATCTCGTTGACGTGTGGAATGACTCGACGGAGAATGATGAGATTGGATTCAAAACTCTATCAGCTGTGTGCGTGGCGTTGCGGCCAGAGCAGCGGCTGCACATCGAACAAGACACGCGTTGGCAGTACTTGACGAATATGAAGCTCACCCGCGCGGAGCTGGTGCGCGGAGTGGCCTGTGATCTGTGCCTCTCACGCGAGCACAAAACTGGCGATGCCCGGTGTCCTGGAACGCACTGATGGAACCGACTGATCTCATTTCGATACAGACATATCGGGTAAGAACGAGAAGTACATATACGGAAGGTACAAGTACACACGCACACACGCACACACGCACACAACAAGGGAGAATATGTGTCTGTACGCGCTTCACACACACACACACACACACAAAGACCCAAACACGAAGAAATACGAAAACGACATAACTCACGGATTTCTGTCCTGTGTAGTGCCATCACTGACATCGCATGTCGTACCATCGTACCGAAACCGAGTGCGACGCTCGCCGATACGTGCTTCTATCCGCATTCTCCATCTCTCCACCTCTCTCTGATCAACCCTATTCTCAACCGCATCATACCCCTTGATGTCAGAGCCCGTCTTATGAAGCACTCTCCTCTTGTCTTGACCCTCTGCCTTTTGCTTTGCATCGCGCTTTGCCTACCACACCCTGTTCACGCTTGGGACAGTGACACTATCTTCCTCCGCACGCCCGACAATCGCACACAACCCGGCTCCGTGAAACTCAAGAAGATGGAGTACGTCCTCCTTCTCGGCGACTCCATCACACAGCAGGGCTACATGTCCGGATGGGTGTCCAAGATCGGCGATGCACTCGTGCGTCGTGCGCAGGTGATTAACAGCGGTCTGAGCGGCTACAACACGCGCTGGGTGCTGGACGTGGTGAGCGATCCCGCGCGCCGTGGTGGTGTGATCCCCGAGTGGCTCACATCGCCGCTGTTCGTCACGCTGCTGCTGGGCTCCAATGACGTGGCGCACTCCGGCCAGCACGTGCCTTTGGACGAATATCGCGACAATCTGAAGGCTCTCGCACGCCATGTACTGACGGATGCGAAGCCGCAGGGTGGCCTCTTCATCATGACCCCGCCCCCCGTCCACGAAAACTGGTGGAATACGCACCGACCAGACGCGCCGCGGCACTACAAGGAAGTGCGCGAGTATCGCCAGGCGGTGGTGGAGGCTGTGACCGAGCTTCGTCAGGAGTACCCCGAGGACGTCTTCCTCGTCGACGTTCACCGTGCCTTCCTCCAGTACGGCGCGCCGACAGCGACGGAGGAGGCCATGGAGACGTACGACCCTGCTGGCGCGTGGACGAGCCTGTTCGTGGCAGACGGCCTGCACATCAACGCCGTTGGTGGACAGCTGCTTGCTGCGACGCTGCTGGAGGCGGTGCGTGCGTCTCCGAAGGGTGCGCAGGTGCTTCTTTCTGACGAAAAGGTGTGGCCTCTACCCGATTGGAGGGGTATGCTCGCCGACTACGAGGCGCGTCACCCACAGCACCAAATGACGAAATAGGTTTCTGTTGGTGTCAGTGTCTGTTTCTGTACTCAACTGTCCGTGTGGACGCGACACACAAAGACGCGCGCAAAGAAGATGCGGAAGCCAGGTTTCTCTCCGCACGACTATCAGACCGTGAAGGACGTGCCTGCTGTAAGGACAACACACATCCCGTCGTTTCTTCACGCTTGAATACACCCAAAAGCGAACGCATCTCTTTTTCTTTTCTTTTCTTATCGAAGCTCGTGTGAGCGCGCAGTAGGAGTACGGATATGCTCTTTCTTCTGTCTCTCTCTTTTTTTTTTTTTGATGCCATCCTTCGTGATTTAATCCTGTGAGCGGATTCGCGGGTAACTTCCTCCGCTTGCCGAGATGAAGTGGCGCTCTCTCTCTCTTCTTTTTTTTTTTGTTGATTGTGTGTGTGTGTCTAGTGGGCGAGAAGGAAGTCACTGTTGTGGAAGCTCGTCAACGTGTGTGGTCTGAGCAGCACAACCGAAATGGGAAACATCACATCGCCAGGTAACCTTGCCGTCAACATCGACCCACGTGGTTTTCGGAGCAGTCAGAACTGTTCGCTCCTTGTCCCTTCCAGTTTCACGGAGGCGATCTCGTCCTCCTCCCCCTGGAGCCTGTATCGTTTTTCCCCAGAGTTTGTGTGTGTGTGTTGACCTTGTGCATACACCGACCTACGCGCTTCTCGCATTCCTCATGTTCGACCGACCGCCCTTACCGACTCACTCTCATGACTCCCTTTTTCTCATTCTCTCTCCCTGTGCCAGGTACTTATCCCCTCCGCCCTCTCCTTTAGGATCCATTACCAGCCACTACCGTACCGCGCTTGTTGACCGGGTACCATGGAGGACAGCTCTAGTATTTCGTCCGTCCTTTCGGATATGCCGATTCGCACGAATGTGATTGCACCTCCTGCCTCGCAGAGCTCTATTTTGATTGTCGGTGATGCCCTGGCACAACAGGGCTTTCGCAGTGGGTGGGTGTCCAAGCTCGCCAACGAGTACGTGCGCCGCGCAGACATCATCAATCGCGGTATGAGCGGCTACAGCACAAGCAGCCTTCTACGCGTCATCAACCACCCCAAGTACCGCACCATGGTTTTTCCCATGCACCTCCGACTCAACCCGCCGCTGTACGTCATTCTCTGCGTAGGCTCCACAGACAAGGCCAGCAATGCACAGCGCGTGCCTCTGGACAAGTTCGATGTGAACCTCGAGAGCATCGTCAATATCATTCGTCAGCACGTGAAGCCGCGCCACGGCATCGTCCTGGTCACACCGCCGGCAGTCGATGAAGCACAGCTCGAGCATTACCTACAAGAGAACGGCCGCACCACCGCATCACGCACGGGCCGTAACATCGTTCACCGCCTCTCCAACACGCGCGACTATCGCCTGTCCATCAACAACTTTGCCAAACGCGAAGCGGCCAAAGGCAATCGCGACATCGTCGTGGCCGATCTCTTCCTCGCCATGCTGGACTACAACAAAAATCTGGCCCAGGTCATTGAGGCCCCGACGTCCGACCCGCCGTCTTTTCGTCAGTACTTGATGTCCGATGGCCTCAACCTGAGTGAGGCGGGCGGCACGCTCTTGTTCGACGAGATTATGCGCGCTATCGCGGCCTCGCCGTTGGCAGACAAGATCGGCCCTGACGCCGTGCCCTACGGCCTACCTTCGTGGCGAGAGATGGTCAACCTCCCTGAGCGCCCGTGAGAGGCGTCAGTTGGAGAAGAGATAATGATCTGCGAGTCGCTCAGCTCCGCGTGCGCACGCTGCACTGTCCTTCTCGCTGTTTGCTTTTCTTCTAGCATTTGTACTTGTTGTGGCGCATGCATTCGCATGACTGTCCCTTGTTCTTCTTTTTTTCTCTCTCTATCTGTTGTACTCTTCCGTCGTTCCTTTTTTTTTTTTTTTGGTTCCTTCATCGGGTGGGGTAGCCTGTTACCGACATCTCCACCTACGCGGAGAGCAGACACGCCACGAAAGCGAAGGAGACGAAGAAGAAGAGCCGACAGCATCCGGCGAAGGCGATATGCGCATCGACAAGATAAATTAGGGGGAAAAAACAGAAAATTTCTCTCTTCTCTGGTCTTTTTGACAAGTACACACTTGACAATGCATTCTGCTGCGTATACCTCTTTGCTCTCCTTTTTATTATTTTGACCTCAACACTGATTTTTTTTTCTTGGTACTTATGCGTCTCGCTGTTCAAGTAGATGTATTTTGTGTTGTCGTGCTTCTTTCGCTCATTTGATTTGTGTGTCTCTCCCTCCCTCTCCCTCCCTCCCTCCCTCTTTTTTTTTTTTTGTACGATGAGCTCCTCTCTGACAGTCTTCTTGCTTATCTTCGCCAGAGAGCGTGCACAGTGTGGAGGACATGCTGTTGTCGCTTCCTCTGCTCCTAGAACTTGAAAAGTAGCGCGTGCGCCAAAAAAAAAATAAAAATACACATCACACAGGTACAGGACTACACGGAGCACCACCGAGAATGTCTCGGACGCACCAAGTGTGAACAAGAAACAGCGAGTCAGATAAAGGACACCGTTCGCAACAAGAACAACAACAGGAAAAAAAAGTAAAAATGAAATCAAAAAGACACCGAATCGATAAATGAGGGAGTAATGCGGAGCGCGCACGCTGACGACCACAAATTATGTTCCTGTGTGTGTTTTTGTTGTGTTTGGGTCCATTCCAGAGAGAAAAAGGAACTCTTACTGCTTTCTGTCCGATGCAGATACACACGTTCGCAGCGGCCAACATATACGCGTACCTTGCTTATAACCAAAGCCACATTTTTTCCACTTTTTGTTTTTTTACGTCTCGTTACCTCAGCGCGCGGGGCTCCTCGTTCGTTTCACGGGAACCGGAGAGGCGAACACGCTTACACCCGCACCTCCTCGACTGAGGTACAATTTACATATCCGGAGGCACGCGTACGTACACACAAGAAAAAAAAAAAAAATAGCGCGTCAAGCGAAACAACCGGCCGATCGCCATCACCTCTGATCTGTACCAGACCCATCAACACGAGCACAGAGACGCACTTGTGTGTGCGTGTGCATGCGCACGAAGCGGCCTGTGGAGAGACGATCCGAGACGTCACGGCATCACGCACGCGTACTGAATCGTTTTCTCGACTCTGCGTTTCTATGCACTATGCGAGGGAGCTCGCGGTGTGCGTTGGAGCTACTCACTGTGTGTTCTCCGCCTTGTCGTATTCGGTGGTAGCACAACTCAACGCTCGCTGACGTCCACTTTGTTGTGATCTTCTCTTTGTCTAGCACATGCTCGCTGTTGCCAAGCAGCTCCTCGCCCTCCTTTTTATTCTTTGATGTCCCCCTCCTCCTCCCCTTTCGCTGGAGAAACACAAATGACCTGTTCCTTACTCGACGGCTCCTCTCTCTGCGACGTCTTCTTCGCCACTCACAGAGGTTAGCGTACACAGACGGCGCTCAAGCGACCAACGATTGTACATTCCGCGCGTTCTTCGTGAAAGCGTGACACAGAGAAGTAAACACCACGTGACGCATCAGCATCAGCAACAACAACTGACATTAGACCAAAGCGTAAATAAGTGGCAACACGATCATGTCCGTGCCGTCCTCTTCAGATATTCTTTTGACGATGCACGAGCTCGCTCGCCTTGTGTGCGACGCGCAGGGTCACATTGTGCCTGAAGGTTTCCGTGCGTACGTGCAGCGCGCTGAGGCGTTTGAGCTCCAGGCCATATGCGGGGCACATGACAGCGATCACAGCAGCAGCAAACCTTCCGCGACGGGTGTGGGTAGCGCGGTGTTGCCGGCGTCGTGGTACCACTGGCTAGCACTCATCTATCTCAATCTCAACACACCGATCATGGCCCAAGCCGCACTCGCACGTCTGGCCGCCGTTTCGCCGCACCGCACCGACGATGCGGTTGCCCGGTATCTCTGGAGCGCGTGCAACCACCACGTGCGCTGCCATTATGATATGGCTTTTGACCATGTCCGCCGTGCCAGTGACGCACAGGCGAGCGCAGATGCGGGGCCAATCGATTCGTGGGCGCGCCAGACGAGCACCGCGCTGATTCAGCACACCTTGAATACCATCGCCGTCCGGCAGTACTGCAGCTATCGCGCCTTCTGCTACGCTGACCAAGACACAGCTGAGTGCCTGGCGTCGTGCGCGGCGCTGCTTACCATCCCGGTGACGGCGTTGCAAGAAAGACTCGCGCAGTGGACGGCGATCGACGATGCCATCGATAAGCAGTGCGGAACCGTCTTGAACACGTACGGAAGACCGTGGAGCCCGTACGACGCATTCGGAACAGGCACAGAAGAGCCGGTCAGATCGCTGCCCGACGCCTATGTGCGTACAGCCATCAACAACGCCGCACTCGCCACTCTCAAAGACCAGTCCTAGAGCCTGGAGAGGCGAGGAAGAAACTTTTTCCAACAACCAGGTGGGGGAGGGGAAGAGTGGATGAAAAGATGCAGGCCAACACCGTCACGGCGCGGCTGTGCGTCTTTTACCATCTCCGTCACTCTCGTCGTGTACACATTTTATTTGTCACGCGCAGGTACACACACACACACACACACACAGAACGTAAAATGGACAAGGTCCCTTTTCCACGGACTTGACTTCAGCGAACGAAAGGCGTAGAAGTCGACAGAGAGTAGTCGATTGACGTTTTTGTTCATCTTGTGCGCATGACGCACCGTTAGAAGGGCGAACACACACGGAGAGAACATGTGACAGGTTTGCCGACATCAATGAGAGAGAGAGAGAGAAAAAAAAAAAAAACGGACGGAACGACGGTCACATCAAATACACGCTCTCCTGTTCTGAAGATACACGCATGCAGAGTTACGGTTCGTGTCGACTCATCCCCCTTTTCTCTTCTTCTATTCTCTTATCCTATTTTTTTTTTCCCGGTTCCTTGGCCTCTTCTCGACGCGCTACCTACACAGAGAAACATCTCGGCTCTCACGGGGACGAGAGGAACAGCGCGTTGTCTTTTGTCTGCTTACTTCGTGTGCGTCTGTTCGCTCGAGTGTGCGCGTGAGCTTCGTCCACCGCAAGGATCCATTGGATACTATCATCTCACCTCAGCACTTCAAAACAAGAATCCACACACCCAAGTCTAATCGCACTAACACGATCAATCACCTATACGTGCCGAGATGTTCCGCCGCTCGGGTCTTAAGCTTCTCAAGGCTCGTCCGAAGACAGTGAACATCGAGCCCGGCTCGAATCGCTTCCTCGAGCCTAAAGTTCTGGAAAAAGCAAAAGATATCTTCGCCGTGCCGACGTTTCCGAGTAAGCTGGTGCTGCACAATTGGCGCTTCTTTGTGCGTGCGGGCAAGGCGGCGACAGGCCCACCGATTGGCCAGGAGTTCTCGAAGCTCGGCCTCAAGACGATGGACTTCACCAAGGCTTTCAATGACCGCACGAAGCCGCTCTTCAAAGATGACGTCGACGTCATTGTTCGCATCCAGGTGTACTTTGACAAATCGTATAGCTACCGCATCGAGCCGCCACCGACCGCGTGGTTCCTCCTCCGCGCCATTCGGAAGAAGCGCGGTGAAACCGGCCCTGTCACGCTGCGTGGTCGCTACTGCGCGCTCATCACACTCGAGATGATCTACGAAATCGCCAAGATGAAGCAAATCAATTGGGACAAGGTCGAGTACCCGCCGATCGAAACCCGCGTCCGCCGCATCGTCGGCCAGGCACGACGGATGGGCATCTGCATCATCGGCGTTGACACCGCCAGCAGCTCGCCGGTCAAGGGCATGAGCGAGAAGGACTACGACACAGAGTCAGAGAAGTACCGCAAGGTACATATGGAGCAGTACGAGGCGCTGAAGATGAAGGAGCTGGCGGACGCGCCGTTGATTGAGCGGATACACCGCCCCAACATGACACCGTTGACATCAAAGCAAATCGAGGAAGGTCTGGAGGACGCCAACTTATTTAATGCGCTGTGGCGTGCGTCGCAACCACAGAGCGCGTACGCGCGCGATGCACAAAATAGAGAGATGGCTCGACGCTACATGAACACGCGGGGCTGGTTTAAGGACATGTCCGCGGAGGAAATGCAAACGATCTTTTTGAACTACCGCCTCCCTCAGGGTGAGCGTGAGAAGCAGATAAAGCAGTCGGGCGATGTGGATGCCGTGCAGCTCTTCTGGTCACGCGATGGTGTGCACTAGACCGTTGAGACGAGTGGAGGAAGGCGCGTCAGCCGTGCGCGTGTGCGACTAAGAAAACCTTTTCGGTCCTGCGGCTGTGCTTTCTTTTGATCATTTTGATGTTGTTGTTGTTGTTCACGTGTGTGCCATGCACACGTCAGTTCGTTCGCGTCCGTCCGTCTTATTGTTGTCGCTGTGGTGGTGATTCGCGAATGCGCGATCAGAATGGCAAAAGAAAAGGAAAAAAAAAAAAAACAGATGAATTGAAAGGCCTCGCAGAAGTCATCACGTCGTGAGCTTCCGATGCTTGCCCTGCAGAGATCTTCCATAAAGGCGGGAGTCTTGTACCCGTGACACGGTCTTCCCCCCGTTGGAGCGCGCTTGTGCGGACGTCTTACGGCGCGTGTCTGCAATGTCCGCAGCCGTATATGCGCATGCGAGAGAAAACCGAGCGCGCGCGACGGACCTCACTCTGCTTCATCTGCGGTTGCGCTGCGGACGACATACGTGATCCGCAGCAGAAAAAAAAAAAAGAAAAAAAAACAAAACAAAACAAAACAAAAAAAAAAAGCGTGAGCGCGACGTGTGTGCGCGGATGTGTGACTGTACGTCTGGCTATGCGTCGTGGTGACGACAACAACAACAAAACCCACACTGGCAACTCTCATGATGTTACGCGCTTTTTGTCTCTCTTAAATGAACGCGTGTCATTCCCGCTATTTGTTTTCGCTATTGTATCTCCATCTTTTCTTTTTCTTGATGTGTTAGCATCCGTCGCACCATGCCAAGGTCAAAGGCGCTGTCGCATCACAACATACACATGTAGACGTACGCACACACTGACGCGGAGCTCTTTTTCTTCTTCTTTTCCTTTTGGGAAGCCTCTTAGTGGCCACCTCATACTTTGGACGATGTCCAAACAACGCGGACGGTTTTCGTTCGATTGCATTCTCGATGAGGCCGACGCCGCCGTGGCCGCTCACACGCCGCAAACGTCTTTTCACATTAGCGCGTCCACCACACTTTTACTCCGTATCTTGTTGCGTGAGGCACCGCTGTGGGTTGTTTTCTGTCATCCTGACCGCCCTGCCAACGACGCACACCGACTGATACGTGCGCTGGGTCATCTTTACAGACACGGTGCGCACCACCACGTTCGCGAAGCAGACGGACACGATCTGGAGAAAACGACAGCTGCGACGGACGAGGACGCACCCCTGCCGACACCGAACAGACCCGGGCATCCGCGCGAACCACACAGACCATCTCCCACGGGGACACACCACACGATGTCACGCACCACCGCCACGCGCACCACTACAGTGGCATCTGAAGCACAAGAGGAGGAGACGAAGCTCATTCTCGCCCTGCTGGGCGCACACGCGACAACGCCGACGGCTGCACACGGTGAGGCTCAGAATAGGCCGGCTACCGGCGTGTCGCCAGCCCAGCACCTCTGCTCGTCCACGAGTGACGATACCGCGCCGCCATCGCCACCACTTGTGGGGCAGCAACTCGCGCACACGCCGTTCGTGCAGCGGTGGGCGGCTCTTGGACTAACACCTCCACTGTTTCCCTCGCGCGCCTCGGCGTCACTGAAGTCGTCCCTCTCGGGGTCTTTGGACTGCGTTGATGTGGTGCCCGTGACGCTAGATTTACTGCGCCGCTCACC
This sequence comes from Wallacemonas rigidus, assembly GCA_030849045.1. Lineage (NCBI taxonomy): Eukaryota > Euglenozoa > Kinetoplastea > Trypanosomatida > Trypanosomatidae > Wallacemonas > Wallacemonas rigidus. Next base: position 98,585 of record JASAOL010000538.1, read on the forward strand.
CTCGTGGTACACGTCACTGCTGCGACCACGTTGTGTGCGCGCTCTCGATGCGCAGCTCAATATATTGAGTACCTCCGTCCGCCTCGCTGAGCCCGAGTCGTCTGCTGTGACAGCCATCGAGGCGTCACACACGTTGCTGAAGCGTTGGTACATACTCCGTGAACGCGACACGTGGACGCGTCCATCGGCCACATCGACGGCGACTCAACCGACAAAGGTAGGCGTCAATCACAATGAACACGAGACACCACCTCGCCAGATGTGCTTTGTTCTCGCGCCCGCATTACTGCCTTCACGTTTTTCGACCGAGGCGTGCGCGCTGGCTCTCCGACAGATCTGCCAGGACGTGCGTGCTGCACAAGCGTCGGCACTGGAGGCTGCCGCCAGTCAAGTCGTTGACCGTCGCGTCGCGTTGACACTCCCCGCTCTTGATGCGTCCGTGCGACGGAAGCGACCCCGCACGGTAGATTGTGAGCAGGAACAAGAGGTGTCCACTGCTGCCGCGCCAGTCGCGTCGGATGAACCTTCTGGTCTTCTTGGTTGGGCTGCGTCTTTGAAGGCGGAGGCAGACGCCATGCCTCAGACGGCCACGAATCACCGCGATGCGTGGGTACAGGCTGTGAGAGCAGCGGTACCATGCGGCGTGGGTCTCCTTATCCTGGCTGCTAAGCCGTCTTCGTCGCTCACCACACCAGCCTCCGCGTCTGTGACCACGCGTACCCCGCTGCAGCGGCGCTCTACGGCGTCAGCGGTGGCGAGTACTTCCGCATCGCTCTCGTCGCACGGGGAAGGATCGCTACACGCCCTCGCCCTCGATGCCCAGTTTTCGACGTTTCTTCTCGTTCAATGAACTCATTCGTTCTGGCTCTTCTTCACGCATTCGCGTTGGAACATTGTTCGTCTGCTCTTGTTACACCTCATCTGGTGCTCTTCATCAAAGCCTATCGATGTACGCAGTAAACAACGTGGGCGTCGCACGCGAAGTCACAAATCCATAAAAAGCACACAAACTCAAAAGACCGCTAGACACGTGTCGGGCAATGTCGATAGGCAAACAACAACGAATTTTTGGACATCTGTCGGCTGACAACGTGCACTCGAAGTAGATCATTCTTTAGCAGTGAACACTGAACGTCCATATGATTCTTTTACCTCTCTCCTCACACCTCATCGCTCACCACACGTCTTCGCGTATCTCGGATGACATGATGTGGCACGCGCTCTTGGTGCGCTTCACAGCTCTGTACTTGAGAGCGAGCCAACGCCCGTTTCCCCCCGCTCAGCTGTTTTCTCATTGGTTTTCCTTCAGCCTCCACCTCTCTTTATTGTCACAGATTCGCTTTTTTTTTCCTTTTACTCTCCCGCTGGCGTTTTGTCTGTCGTCGTCTCTCTGGTAAGCGTCCGATTTATCTGATCGTCGCCGCATAGCTTGCTCAATTCCCCCTTTTTTTTTCGTTTCAAGACGGCTTCATCAAGGTGGTGCGGCTGTCCCGCTCGTTCTGCGTCCTTTTAGATTCGCCGAGCAAAGACAGAAAAAGTTCCCTCCCCGACGCGTTGCCTTCTTCCGTTTCCAAGCCCGTTGTTCTTCACACCATTCTGTCTCTGCTCCTCTTCCCTCTTTTTTATTTATTTATTTATTTATTTATTTATTTATCTCTATCTCTCTCATTCCATACGCACTTGTCGCTCTCTCAGCACACTCACGGCTCTCGTTTACCAATCGGCCGGTTCCCGCTCCCGCTCCCGCTTGTCGCACCTCAACGCGCGCCCACCAACAAGCCATGCCTTTGAAGGCCGCGGGGAAGACCAACGCAGACGAGTTGCAATCGGAGTATATCGATCTCTACTTCAACGTGCTGCGTTTCGTGGCGGCCCTCGTGCGTGAACAAGAACCACTGTCTCCTGATGTGACGCCAGCCAAAGCACAGCCGAGCGAAACGCTGGCACCGATGGTGCAGGACTCTATGAAGTGGCCGGACGCGGCCTCCGAACCCGCGACCTTTCCCGGTGATAACAAATCGCTCTCCGGCGTCCACACGTTTGACAACAACAGTGCCGGCCCGCACGACACACCCAGTCGCGTTGAGGCGCCGAGCAGCATCTGCGGCAGTGGCTCCGGCACTTCCTCTGGGAGCGCCATCACTTCCCAGCAGAGTGGAGCGCGGAGAAACCGTGTGGTGCTACCGCCTGAGCTGGCGGACCCTCTCGAAGCATTTCGCATGGCCGTCACCAACCTACCCCGCGATGAAGCGAATATCAGAGCGACACGGCACACACTCTACGAAGCTGTTATTGCCGCATTCCCGCAAGATGAGATCACCACCCGTCGTATTTTCGGTGAAGCCGAGGGCAACGAGCACCTGGGCGGCAGCAGCTCCATCTACAACGACTTTGGACATCGTTTCTCCTCGACGGATGACATGCAGACGATGCAGGAGGTCTTACCAGGTCTTTGGTGCGGCTCTTATCACCCTGCCACGAATAAGGCAACGCTAAAGCGCCACGGTATCACACACATCTTGTCGTGCATCGGCACGGCCGCGCGTTTTCCCGGTGAGTTCATGTACATGTCCATCCCACTCTCGGACAGTCCCGACTTCAACATCACCCCTTTCTTGCACCGCACCTTCGAGTTCATCGAGAACGCCTTGATTCGTGAGAACAGCGGCATCCTGGTACATTGCGGTGCCGGCATCTCGCGTGCGCCGGCTGTGACGGCGGCGTACCTCATGCGTAAGCTCCGCATCCCGTCCAAACAGGCGATCTCGCTTGTCCAGAGGAACCGCCCTTACGCCTCTCCCAATGCGGGATTTTGTCGACAACTGCGCACGTATGGCAGACAGCTGCAACTGACCGAGCCACAGGAGAAGGACGGCGCATCAGCGCGACAGGACAGCCTGCGGGAGGGGAAGGCGGCGGCCTTGAAAGCGTTGGCACTACAAAAGAAACCGGAACCGGGCTCCGTCGCGGCGAAGCTGGGTAAGAACAACGGCGCGAACGCGACTGCACAAGCCAACGGAACGCACGAATGAGGCGAGTCGGCGCTGTCAATTCTTTTTTTTTTTTTAAAGCTTCATGTGACAAAGCTACAACACAGATGTAGCTTTTCAGGAACTATTGCGCTCTTCGTCTTCCCCCCTCATATTTTGTACTTTTTTCCCCCTCTTCGCTCCTTGAGTGTCAGTGTGCTCGCGAAGCTGTGACATCCTTTTTCTTATGCGCCGACTTGAAACCTCCCTCACCCACTTGCTGACAGTAACGCGCGTTGAAAGGACAAGGACAAACCACACGAAATCCCGAGCAATCAAAAGCAGCAGCTTATGAAAAGAACATTTTACAGCGCACTCCCTTCCCTCTTCGCGTGGTACCGGCCTCTCGCACACACGCAGAAGTTCTCGGAGCTTCACACGGAACGAACGACATGTGTTCGTGTGTGTGTGTGTGTCTGTGTGGAGAGGCTCCTTCGCTTTTATCTTGATGCGTATCGGATCACTTCGATTGCCGCGTCTCGATGCTCATTCTACGGGGCTCGCCGCTCCAACGCACGAAAAGAAAAACACAAGAAGACACCCACCCACACACATACCCCCAAATGATAGCGGGCTTGACTCTGAGCAAACGCAAACAAAAACCGAAATCTGTGTCTGCACTTCGGATGACCGAGCCGATCGAAGAAAGCAGATTTTTTCTTCTGTGCTGTTCACCTGTGGATCACTTAAGCTGAAGGCGATTCATTTTCGGTATCAGCAGAGGCCGTCGTTGGACTCCCTCCCTTCTCGCTCGCACACCGTCGTTGTCCCGCACTGGGAGGCATACACCAAGCCCGTACGTACGCATCTCTCTACCCCCTCGCTTTTTTCTGTCTTCATCTATATCGCACCTCGTTGCTTTACGATGTCCACTCCACGACAACAGTCGAGAAGAGACAACCGAACCAAACCAAACGAATAAGAAAAGCGTCAATACACACAAGCACACACACACACACACACAGACGTTTCTCCGTATACACCATGTTGGGCAAAGGAAAGTCTAGTGGCATGATCAATGAGGCCTCCAACCTCAAGGCCAACCAAAACCTGACCTCTACAATCGAGTCCATGGGCACCAAGGCGTACATGCAGTCGCGCGATGACGCCGACGTCATCCCCACGCATCGCCGCGCAGTGGAAGAGGTCAAGCGCGACAATGGCGTGCCAGTGTTCAACCCGGAGGATGAGAAGCGAGCCGAGCGAGCGGAGCGCGGCGGCTACGACGACGTGGAGGCGTCAGACGATGACGAGCTGCTGATGCTCCGTCGCCAGCGCATGAACGTTCTCAAAGCGCAGTACAACAAAGAGTCGGAGTGGCGAAGCAAACAACACGGCGAGTATCGCGAAATCTCTCAGGACGAATTCTTCAACGTTGTTGTGCGGGAAAAAGGCGGAAGCGAGGACTGCTGTATTCACTTTTACCACAAAGACTTCGAGACGTGCAAGATCATGGATCGTCGGCTTTCGGAGCTGTCGAAGGCGATGCTTGCGGTGAAGTTCGCGAAGATCGACGCAGAACGCTCACCTTTCTTGGTCGAGAGACTTCAAATTATGACGCTGCCGTGCTGTTTACTCTTCCACAACGACGTGTGCGTCGATCGCATTTACGGCTTCGAGGGTTGCACCACGGAGGATGGACTTCTCGATCCTGATCTGCTGCGCGAACGCGTGGAGCGGACACTGCGACTGGGCGAGTTCGTGAGTGATGAATAATTCAGCGAACGGACAAGCGAGAGACAAGACACACACGCACTACAGTTTAAAAAAAGAATTCAACACAAACAACTCAAAGAAAAAACAATAATAATGACACAAACGATCTCTACTCAAAACGGTGAGACATCGCCGAGGAGATCGTAGTGCGCTCATAATCCTCACGGCTGCCTGCCACGCGCTGTATGAGGGAACGTGTGCGAGCCGAAACAAAAAGCTATTGCACGTGAAGCTTCTTTGCGATGATACGCACACGAGAGGAGCTCTTCTATGCACACAACGAGCGCGTTGTAGATCGCGACAGCGAGAAAGGGACGAAGAGGAGGCCGCCCGTACGCTGGACTTCTTTCTTCGCTCAGAACGTTTTTTTTTTCCCCGTCAACTCTCTCCACGGGCACTTGTGATTTGACGCGAGCCATTCAAAATATCCCTCTTCCATGTCCCTCTATCTCTCTTTGGCTCTCATCGCCCATGCCACTTAAGTAGTATCGCGTCTGGCCGTGTTCGTTTTCTCGCTCTTCGTCTTTGTTGACTGCATCTCCGGCGTGTATATCCTCTCACCCAGACAGGAAACGTGACTGACCGTTCCACGTCTTCACAGGTTTGACGGAACAACACTCACAATTGAGAGCACCAACCCGAGAATCCAACACACACACACACACACACGTCCTGACACACTACCAACCAACCAAATTACAAAAAAAAAATATGGGTCTCTTCAACATGAGGATCGTTGCGCTGAGCCTCATCGGCCTGCTCTGCTCCGCGTACGCGTACTCGGTGGAGATGAAGGCTGAGCGTGCGCACCAGATGGGCACCGAGTATCGTGCGGCGTGTGATGTCGGCCCCTTCTCCTGCACACGCGTCTTCTCCTCTGAATATGGCAGCGCGTCGCAGTTCTTGGGCCTTCCCAAAATTTCAAACGCGCTGCTCGGGATCATTTTTTACTTTTCACAGATGGTACTGTCCTGCAGCCCTTTGCTTTCCGTTCTGATGAGTGCCCAGAGTATCGTGGTCACGGTGTGCCTCTTATACATTTTGATTTTTATCCTTCATGACGTGTGCGTCGTGTGCGGGACCATGTACGTGGTGAACATCAGCGTATTTATCATTTCATATCGTTGGTGGAACCGCACCAAGGCTGAGGGGGTGCGCGCCGGGTCTGCCGCCAAGACCAAGACGCAGTAGTGACAGCGTCGCGACGAGTGACAGACGCGGTCATACACGCACCATGTTGCAGAGCGTTGAACTCTTTCGCGCGCAACCAAAAGTAATACAAAAAATATAAAATCGAATTTAATGACGTGAGGAAAGCCCCACGGCGTCCTCAGAACTCCGACGACACACTCATCAGCGATGGAAACGACCAGGTGCGATTTCACACGACGATCTGAAACGCTCATAGTTAGCCTCGTCGCTGTGGGTCTGTGTCTCCCTTTCTCCACACAACGATGAATCGATTGTCGATGCACATTAAGGAGCGCACGAATACGTCGTGATCGTATACTGCTCACTTGTTTACCTTGTGCCATATCGTGCCCCCTCCCTCTCTCCCCCTCACATGTCTTTTACTCTTCAATGACCCTCTCTCTCTCGTGAATCGCTCGTCTTGACGTGTGCGAACACAACAAACACATGAATGGAAAAGAAAAAGAACCTACTCGTCGCGGTTTTTTTTTGTGTGGGTTTGTCGGAAAGGGAGAACACGCAGATTGAGTGCTTGAAATTCGCTTCACGTCATGTTCCGTCGGAAGAATGTGGTGCTCCTGAAAGGCCTCACACCACTCGGCTCCGACCGCCTCGGCGACTTACGACAGTCGAGCACGGCCCGGCCCGACAGCACCGGCTCGCCTCGCGGTCTTTTTCAGCGTGCGCGTGATCAAAAAGCTGCGAGCCGCGCTGGACCTGCGGCGTCCTCGTCGTCGTCGGCTGCGGCGTCGTCATCACCCACGACAGGTGCGGGCGGTGTGGGCGGTCGGGCAGCGCCGCGACGACACGCGCCGTCGGAGGCGTCGAGTCGCGCCTCGTCGACCGGCCACGCCGTGCACTTGTACGCGAACAAAGAAAACGCGTGGCAAGGGTACACGGACGATCGCTTCTACGGGGCGAAGCGCCTCAAGGAGTACTGGAAGCGCATGATTTCCGATCGCGGCGTGCGTTACTACCTCTTTGGCATGTTAACCCTGGTCACACTCGCCGGCGCGAAGCTGTGGCAGATGCAGGAGAACCAAGTCCGAGAGACAGGTCTTCTGGGTCCCAAGAAGAAGCAGTACCGCAGCCGTCTCACCGTGGTGCTTGATGTGGACGAGACGATTGTGTCCTACGGCGACAAGGCTTTCCGCATGAAGGCTGGCCTGGTGCCGCGGCCGTACTTGGCGGAGCTCCTCGACTACCTCGCCTCCATTGACGCGGAGGTGGTGTTGTGGTCGGCGTGTAGCGAGCGGTACATGCGACAGGTGCTCTCCGTCATCGACCCCTCCGGTATTCGTATCTCACAGTACATCACACAAAGCCGAGACTGGTTCACTGCCGATAACTACTACGAGAAGAACGTGCTGTGGCTCAAGCGGCCTCTGGAAGACACGCTCATTGTCGAAAACCGCGCCTTGAGCGTGCGTAATTGCAACAGTAACGCGGTCCTGGTGGATGACTTTATTCGTGGCGAGTACATGGACACCGGACAAGACTACCCACCGAATGACCATGCCCTGCGTGATGTCAAGGCGATTATTGAGGATTTGGAGAAATCAGGTATGCCCGTGCAGGCGTACTTCGAGGACGTGCGCCACCGGCAGAAGTCCATCAAGGCTATCCCATGTCACCTCGCGATTCGCCAGCTTCCGGATGAAATCGCACGCGGCGTTTTTTACTTCGTCGGTGATAAGTACAAAATGAGCTCCGGTAGCGCCGTCCCCAGTCATCCGCAAAGGCCGAAAATAGCATGAAGAAGCCAAGCATGACGTTGAAAACACAAGAAAAAGGTAACGTGGGAAAGGTGTAAAGCAAACCGATATCCGCGTGTGTGTGTGTGCAAGGCTCTTCTTGTGTGAGTTGATCTTTTTGTTTCTTGTCTGAACCGAAATGTGAAGTGCGTACCGACGGGTACATGAGACGAAGTATAGACAATGTGCAGGAAAAGGTCAGCCACGTGTGCGCGAACCACGCACACGCACACACACACACACACATACTTGTGTACCTGACGACTGCTGCATGAGAAACCACAACAGAGCCTTACTGTATCTAGTAATGGCGTGTTGGGAAGCGAAACCCAGTGAGACTCCGCCGGAAGGTCTAGACAACGAAGCAGCACCAGACTCATATCCCCCCCGCCTACTTACATTGACCACTCACTGATGAGAGAGTTGTTCCCATGTTTTCCGAACTGTTTTTTGCCCCCCTAAATACCCACTGAATCCTTTCCTAATCCTAAATCTACAATCTTGGGCAAAACATAACAGGCAACAACTTTTGGATTTACCCATTAATTAACCAAAATTTTAAACATCAACATTTTTAAACAAGATTGTTTTATCTTAGAAACCCAAGTTTTTTCCAACAAATGGACACAAATACAACTGTTACTTTGAGCCCAGCGGCTCTGAGGGCACTCAAAACCTCCATGGATCGCATGATCGCAGATGGTACGATGGCACCCGAGGATGCCATTATCCACCCAACTCCCGGGACACCCAAGTAAACATAGCAGGCACCATCCGACACGCATGTCATCACCCAAACCTTGATCACTCAACATGAGCACCAACTGTACCCCCACAAGAGGGACCAACAGGTTCCCACCGACTTCTGGAAGAGCCAAGAGACAGACGAGGAGCATTACAAGGAAGTGTTTCACGGCAAGGTGAAGAGCGGCACAGTGACCCCGATGCTTAGCATCATTTGTGAGTACCTGTTGTACGCCACCAAGCCAATGGACCATACTCTCCTACACACCTGCTACTGGACTGCGACGACAGCGAACGGGTAGTTCACTACAACTGGGACATTGCCTCACATTTTTCGGCCACCAACATGACGCGTTTCGGCCCCTACATCCAGAAGATGACTGTACCGATGATTCCAGGCGAAAAGTACATGTACGCGAATGCAGAGCTTTTGGACAAGCTGAAGGAGTCTCTGTCTAAATCGGCTTACGTAGGAGGCAGCGCACAAGAGCCCTATTACGCGGGCGTGTATCGCAAGGAGCCCCATTTCCTCGAGGGTGGTGGCTACAACGAGGCGGTTTACAACGCACAGGGGGAGCAGGTCTACGCGATCAACATGGACAACACCGAAACCCGCCTTTTGGAACTTCAGAAGTCCATTGAGACAATGAGGCGACAGGTTACCACTCAGTACAACCATCCACGTGGAGGCCGGGGTGGCCACTACCAGACACATGGACCACACACACCCAGACCCATCGGAGCCAAACTTACCACCGAGGCCGCGGACGAGGTAATGGCTACTACGGTGGAGGTGAAGAAAACCAGGAGCCCCAGGTGCACACGGCACAGACGGCCCCCCCCAAAAAAAAAACTGATAGCGCCTGCGGCCCCAATGGTGAACACGTTTCTGTACAGGAGAAGTTGCAGCCCACCAGCGACCCACGGGTGGAGACGCGGCAAATCTTCAGCGGAGGCAGTTTCGCAGCAGGCAAGACCTCGAACGTCGCACTCGACACCATTTTAAGGCTTTATTTCCCCAAGGGGATGGTTCTGCGATGCGACACGCTACCGACATTGAACCAGACAAAAGCAACACAGATCAGCGAAGACGCAAAGGCACAAGGACGACTATTGTTCCCACTTTTTCTACGACACCACTGGATCGCCGGGGTGATGGAGGCAAAAACCGATGGGAGGCTGTTACTAACAGTATACGACTCCGCGCCCTCATCGGCAGTTCAAAAGGACCTCAAACGGAGTATCACTCATTACTGGCCCCAGGCAGAAATAGTATCAGGCCACTCGGCCAAACAGACGAGGGGAAGCGATGATTGCGGATTGTTCATGACTGCGTTGTTCTGCAGTTACCACACGTCCATGCAGATTCGAGATGCGGACACCATGGCGACACGCCTGCGCCCATGCTTGTCAGCAGTCACGCAACGACCTTTGCCGAATGAACAGTTCTGGAGTTGGATGAAACAGATCCTCACCGAGGCAAAGGCGTACACTGGGAAAGCGCCAAATAACACACGGCTGCTAACCGGTGGAGCTGAACCCGAAGGTGAGATCGACGAGATCCGGCGACTCGCGACGCAACACGATGCCGACTGCGCCCGACGAGGACTTCGAGTTTTCTTGGCAGCAAATGCCCTTTTGATGCTGGCAGATGACAAGAGGAGAGCACTGACAGCGGGGGCGTTGGCAAACCAACGGTCGCGTTCACAATTTCAGACTGGTCACGATATCCAATTCCGACAAGTATTGATGTCTTTCGGTCATGATATTTACGAGTACCCACTGCAGGATCCCCCCAATCGACTTGGTTGGTATTTCCTCTCCCCAGCACCAGGCTACAAGCTTCCCGCTCAGGCTGGTTCAAATTTTTTCATTCTGGGAGTCCCAAAAAGGCAGAAATGTGCACGGGTCCAGGTGGTACACAATTCACACATTATCTACTCACGGAAGACGCGGGCCTTGCAGAGGTGGGGTTGTACACTCGGCACCAGCGACATCCGGACAGGACCCTGATACCCGCAGCGAATGAAGAGGAACTAACGGTAGGTAGTCAATTACCTTTTTTACCGCCCTCGCCGATAGATGAGGAGCGACAAGCTCCGGTGATCGACCGCCCAAGGGAGAACCCGACGAGGACTAAAGCCCGTAGACAAGCGACAGAGGAATTCTTAGCAGAGGATGAGGAACGGAATGAGGCACTGGCCACTGATGTCCAACCTTATTTAAACTGGCAGGGCAGCTAAACCGAGGCACTGGTGAGCCCCAGAGGCTGGTTTATTTACCACAACAGACCTCCACACGTGTCTCCTCTCGCTTGGAATGCAACCAGCAGCGGCGTCCGACAACAACGAATCCGTTGGTTACAAGAGCTCAAGGCGATGCCGAACCACTTACTGAAAATGAGCATAGCCGCGGCTGCTCTGCAGTTGGCACACAATCTCCACAGGGTGCGCAAATGGAAATGGTCTACGCACGCGAAGGCTTTGGGCAACATCAGGTCGGCTCTCCTCAAGCTTCCTTTGTACACCAACGGAAAACATCCGGTCGACCTGACCAAGTACCCAGAATGGGTCGCAGCGACACGCACGGCCCACAGGTGCAACAACGAAGAAGAGCCCGCCCCCCCCCCCTCCACCGTTGAGCAGAGCACATTATCTGAAGGTACGACAATCCCTGCAGGAGCAACCCAAGGCACGCTTGTACTTGACTATGATGTGGGCTTTCGCCGCGAGAGCGGGAGACATTGGCCACCTCCGCCCCATGGACGTGATATTGAACGACCCGAGGCCGGACCCGACGACGCCTTCGGTCAGAATTTGCTTACAGATGCGGAGGGGCAAGGGAGCTCAGTTCCGGGGTCCCTACCCAGCCGCGTCACATCTGATCCGGGAGGACGCCGCGGAATTGCAACGCCTGTGCAACGTGATAGACCCCAGACGCTTAATCTTTGCCCCCTTGGGACCGGTGAAGGATGCGGTTCGCGCGGCCATGCGGGAAGTCCTCCCTGGATCAGCCCTACCGTCGGTGAGGAAGGGAGCCACGCAACTCCTTGCGGAGAACGCGGAGACGGATCACGAGGTCATGAGGCTAACAGGTCACACGCGAGTCGCCACCCTGCAACGATACACGCACTATGGCCGCCATCCAACAGGGGAGGCCGTAACAGCGCAGGACAACGCGGGACGTGTCCTCCTAGACCTGAACAGTGTGGCCACACAGCCCCCAAGCCCGAACAACTAGGTTTAGCTCTCACTACTCTCTACACCGAGATTAGGAGGCGACAGGGCGAACCACCGATTGAGGTCCCCCCGACCGACCAGTGGCCTCTACACTTAAAACCAACCACTCTCCTCGACATTGAGGCAGTCAGGGCATTACCTGTCGTCGACACATCCGTGATCTCTACTCTGGAGTCAGCTTGGTCTTACATGCGACCTGAACACTTCGAGTTCTTACAGACGTCTAGGACCATCAAGCCCACAAAGCTGACGGAGGACGACCTTCAGGCAGCCCTTGCGAGAGGTAAGTTTCAGGAGGCTGCACGCAATTATGGTAGGCACTTACCCACAGGGGTCCACGGGGTCAATGTATTCTCTGTACCCGAAATGAAGGGACGCCGACGTTTGATCACCGAGCCGCATTTGAACGCGGTGATCAGGAAGAGTGAGCTACCAGTCATACACTACCCGACCAGACTGGCTAGGCGCCAGAGCCTGAGGACTGCAAGGTACATGCTTCAGATTGATTTCGAAGCTTTCTACGATGCTATCCNATCACCTCCGTGATCGTCAACATCCCCACTACTGTCATCATTCACACCTACATCGACAACATCATGATAGCAGCACCAGAGGGACGAGAAGAGGAATTTGTAAGTGCGGTGCGCCTCATTTTGGAGCGCATCCGCAGCGCCAACCTACTGACCAGCCCGGATAGGGATGGTTTGCTCTTGGAGTCAGACGATGCCCTGTTACACATGGCTAGGGGTCCTCAGACATTTATCGGCGAGGAGTACGAATGGAACGGGAGCGAACGCGTAGTACGAAATTCACTCAAGACAGTTGCCAAGCTACATCTTGCCCTACAAGCACAACAGTTTACATGCCGAACCTTTGTTTCTTTACTA
>JASAOL010000539.1:0-113056 GCA_030849045.1 Wallacemonas rigidus
CGCTGTCACGCTTCGCAGAGTGGCGCGGAGGACGAGATGTTGGAAGATCGTCTCAGACGCTACACCGCGTGCGACACCCTCTCGTTTGGAACATCGGACACACTCGATTACAGTGAGTCGGTGTGGGACTGAATCATGTTCAGAGATGCGTCGTTCACGCATGCCGTCAGTCGGTCATCTTTTCTCTCTTTTTCTTTTTTTTGCACTCGCTTCTCTCACACCGGCTCTGTGCAATCATTTTTTTACACATCAAAAGAACAAACGTGTGGGCGAGCCTTCACGCTCGCTTTGCTCACAACGTCCACACAGTTTATTTAGTTTTACTCCCGCTTGGAGATACGCACGTCTTCTCGGGCCTCTGAGCGCTGCTTGCCCACGGTATTGCCGCTCTCTCTTTTTTTTTTTCTCTCCTTCTCTTTTCGCTCTCGTCATGAGTAGTGTGGCTCGACGACACCCGTCCTGAGACGAGTGTGGTGCATACCATTGTTTTCATCGACCGTTCACGGAATCGATTTGATTTTTCTATACACCCTCTCTATTCCGTCTGCTCCTCGCATCCCATGCGAGCATGGACAAATGTCGCGCCTTCCATCGTGCGTGCAATGTAACCAACGCGGCGTGAAGCGCCGCTCTTTTTTTTTTCTTTGCTTTTTAAAATTAATTCGCGCCGCACGGCGCGAACGTGGTACACAGTACTTTCGAATCGTTTTTTCTGTTTCTGTTTCTTTTTTTTTTCCTGTTACACCGCCATCGCTCTTGCCCGCTGAGGCCCGTCGTCAAGCGCATTTACATGTTCAGCGGTTTAAAAAAAATATATATATAGTAAACGATCAACCATCGCACGACGAAGATGTGTGAGCTGTGTACGCAACCCCGCGTTTGTCACGCATGCTCCTGTCTGTTTGGGGTAGAAGTCATCGCCTACGAGGGAGATGTGTTCCGCCTCTCTTGTCTCAGCCGAATCGTTGATTCACGCGTACAGCCAGCTACCACTGCCACGTCACCGCACAATCGCATCGCCCGCTTCTTCTCCTTCCCTTTCCCTCTCCTTCAGAGTTGTTGTGCATTTCGTGTACTTCTACAAACAGTACGACTCCCAGTACTTTTCTTCGTACTTTTTTTTTGTTTTTCTTCTCCCGTGGCAGAGTGCGTCGCACGGGGCAGCCGATCATCAAGAACACAACTTCCCGTGCTCTCCACTGGTTTCACACAGAATATCGTCGGCTTCATATTTTCAACTGACTACGACATACGCTCAGGCAGTAAGCTTGACTTTGTCTGACGTTGTTTTCTTCCATCTGATCGTGTACACACGTAAGTACGATCACCGCTTTGAAGCTTTTTTTCTTTTGGGCTTCTTTTGCAGTCGTGTCTTCAATTCGCAACATATCCCTTAAAACGTTGTCCGATCCTCTCTTTGTGAAGTGAACTCTTCATTTTTTTTTTCTTTGCTTGTTTATTTGTTTTTCTTCCTATTGCTATTCCGATCGTCGTGTCACGATCCACACTAACACAACATCGAGTGCGTCCATCACGTGAGCTGCGCGAGACACAACAACGCAGCGGACTCTTCACGTACACAATCCTCTCAAAAAGAACAACAGTAACTGTGACGTCTAGTGGAGGCCACTGTTTCTTCTGAATGAAACCCACCACGACACCGTCCGCCATGCCCACGACGCGGGATGTAATCTCGTTCACCAACGCGCAGTACCCCCCAAAATATCTTGTAGGCGTCATTGTGGCTCTTCAGCCCGCGACGACGGAGTTCGATGTGAGGGCGTGCCTTTCCGTATCTCCGGAGGGCAGTCACGTAGTCGCGTTCGTTCCGACAGGCTCCACTGGCGTTTCGGCGTCAGATCAGACAGCAACGCTGATCAGTGAATTGGAGGAGCTGCGTGAGCGTCGCGATGTTCTTCAACAAGACGTCACCGCGAGCTACGCTCGCATCGACGACCTTGATGCACAGATCGCCTCTCTCCAAGCCGCTCTCATGCCGACTGCGGAAGAGGGACCTGCGCTGGCCGCCCCACCCGAGACCAACCAAAAGGGCCTGGCACGCGCGGCAGAAGTAGAGAAAGCCGACAAGGGGCTGCTCGAAGCCCGTAAGGGTCTGCAGCGCTCGCTCAAGACGGCGGTGGCAGACTGGAATAAGCTGAAGACGGTCGGCGTCCCATCGGCCTCGGCGTCCAAGCCCGGTGCTGAAGTCGCGAGGATCGTGAAGGGCCCGCCTCCACCGAGAGAAGTGATCGATCTTGTGGAGGCCGCGCTCAGCATTCTGAACAGTAAATCGGCAGGCACGACCTTCCGCAGCGCGCAGCCCACACTGCCAGTGGCGGCTAAGAAGTGCTCGATGCTCAAGCCGGACCACGTCGACCCCGCTCAGCTCAAGAAGGCTGAGGCGTGCCTCGCACAGTACACCAGCACCACACTCGCCAAGAAGACGACGCCCGCGGCTTTGGTGCCGCTTTACACGTGGATCAAGGCCATGTCTGCGAGCGTGAAAACACGTCAGACACCACAACAGGGTGCGTCGGCGGACGAGACGCCAGTGGCACGAAAGAGTGCCTCACCCGATCCTATCAAACCTCCCACTCATGAAGTGAAGTCAAAGCAAGCGGAGCTCCACAAGCTCGCACAGGAGCGTAAGGAGCACATGGACTACGTCGAGCTCGCTGAAGAGGAACTCGAGGCGATGAACGGCTTGGTGCGTGAGACCGAAGCGGCTGTTGCCGCCGCCGCCTCACCCGCGCGCCACATGACGCAGACGCATACAATGCGTATCTCTCGCTCACAGGTCATCGCCGTACTGCCACGCGATGACCGCACGTTGCTTGCGGTGGAAAAAGCTGCCTTGATGGCTCCGGGCACGGCAGTCGCGCTCCCTCGTGAGACAGTCGCATGCATTCTTGGACAGACACCGGAGCGACAAGCGTCGACCACGTCATCGATGCCACTGTCGTCCCCCTCGGTCTCTCTTGATAGATCGCGCGCCTCCTCGCCAAAGGTAACGGAACAAAAGACAGCGATGGCAGCCTCATCTGGGCCACTTTTTGGCACCCCGCAGCGGTCGTCGTTGAATATGCTCGACAGTGGCGACGTGAAGCCGCCCATGGACGATGAGCGGGTCAGGCTCAACGCACGCATTCAAGAGCTGGAATCCAATCTGGAGCTGGCGCTCCATAAGAACCCTGCACAGGCAGAAGTGCAGCTGCTGCGCGAGGAGCTCAAGGCGAAGTCGGCTGACCTTGATCGTCTCACAGAGGAGCGGGATAAGCTGCTCAGAGAAAAGCGCGAGCGGCGTCGCGGTAGTAGCATGCTCCAAGGGCGTGCGAGAGCGGAGAGCGAGAGCCGGGATGCCCCACTCAACGGCACGGCGTCCGACGCGATGGAGCGGTATGGTGCTGCGGTGGAGGAGGCTGGCCGTGACGCGACTAGCCGACCGCGGGTCGACAGACATGTGGCCGAGGAGCTCGAAGACCAACTCAACGCAGCACACCAGCGCATTCGTGAGCTCGAGAAGCAGCAGGCTGCGGTCGCCGCCGCTTCTGCTACTGCCGCTGCGAACACTAGTGCGATTCCCGCAGTGTCATCAGCCCAGGAAGACACAAGTGGGCGTCAGCCATTTCCACCCGTTGGTATTCTCAGTCAGACGCTATCGAACAAAATGGGGATAAGCGACGAACACGACGTAGTCTCCCTGCAGAGCGGGGGCTTGGGTCTCGATTGGACAGTCAGTGAGCAGGCCGCCGATGCGGATCGCTTGTCGCCTGTCGCCAACACCTCGCGTGGTACGGCCGTGTCGCCGGCACCTCTTCACGGCTCTGCTTCGTTCGTCTCCCCAGACGTGCAGCAGGAGTTCGAGGCACGCCTCTCGGCCCTTCGCGAAGAGCTCGAGCAGCAGAAGAAGGTGACTATGGTGACCGAAGAGCGCCTCAACATGGCTCTCCACTCGCAACAGGAGGCGCAGCGCGTCAGTAAGGACCAGAAGAAGGAGCTGAAGACCGTGTGGAAGCGGCTAGAAGACGCGGAATCGGCTCTCGAGAAGGAGCGCTTCGACGCGTTGATGGCAGCTCGCCGGCAGACGATGCTCGATGAGATGTCCCATGTGTCTGTCAGCCCGAGCCTCCCCAATGCGATGGGCTCGCCAAGTGTGTCGAATGTCATGCCTATGGAGGAGCTCCACTCGGGTGTGGTGCCGACAAGCCGAAGCACCGCTACGACGCCGAAAACAAACGTCAATGCGACCAAGCCGCATGCACAGAGCATCAGCGATAGTGCGACCAATGTGCTCGAGATAAACCAGTCGGTCGCCGATCGCAGCTCGCCGTCGTTGGAGATGCCGGTGAGCGATCCTTTGCATCCAGGTCAGTCCATGACAACGCCATGGCACGGCGTCGACAGCGCCAGCCGACGTCTCTCCGCATCTGGAGGCCGCGCTGTGTCCATCAGTGGCATCAGCGGTCGATTTGATGGCCGCTCGGTCTCTCTCGCCACTCCTCTTTTGAGTAACGCACCGGTGGAGCACATGACGCCAGTCGAGCTCCGGCACGAGGTGCGCGCGCTGCGTGGCGAGGTGGAGCGTCTGCAGTCGTCTGAACGCCGTCTGATGACCGAACTCTCCGACATGCACGCGAAGCAGAAGGAAGAGCGTCGACAACGCCGCGAAGCACGCCGAGCACGCATGACCATGATGTCCATGATGGAGAGCGCTGTCTCTGCGGCGCTGGCGCCTTCCGTGGAAGACGATACACACAAGCTAATCAGCAATGCGCGGTCAGAGACGGAAAGCATCCGCTCAGGGAACCCGAGCAGATCGGGCTATCGTGCATGATTCACACGCGGGCATAAAAAGGAGAGGGTATCCGCAAACTTTTTTATTTGCTTGAAGTCGAAGACAAAAAGAAAACAACAAAACAAAAGAGAAAGAGATGATACTTGTGTGTTTCACTTGTCCGAAGGCGTTGCGACGGCTACAGTAGAACAAAGGTCCAATGCCACTCTCTGGTGAGCGTGTCCATGATGTCATATGTCAACGCTCGCTTTCGTTTCACAAACCTCTCGATTCTGCGGCACAGCATCCTCTGCCTTTCACGACGTAGACACCCGTCCGCGCACGAAGATACGACTATCTTGTAGACTTTTCTTTGTTGCTGTTGTTTTTTTTTTTCTCGTTTTTTTTTTCCCCACTTCTGTACTATCTTTTTGCTTGACTAAATCAAATCATCCACACACGCACGCACTCACGCACACACTTTAAGTAACCGTGATCCCACAACGCCAGAACATCAGTCGCACGACTATCCTTGGCGTGGCCGGACGTTCATCGGGTCCGGCTCGAATGAGTGCACCCACTAAGTCTCGCGGCCGCCTGCTGCTGTGTTTGTTCCTCCTCCCGATGAACGCATCAAGCGGATCGTTCTGCTTTCTCTCACTCCACTTTACGAACAGGCATGTGGACCCCACCGCTCACATCGTTGTCACACTCACCCATCACTGCTATCATATCGACCCTCTTCCTGCACGCACACGCGTAAAGATAACAACAGCAACATAAGGTGTCTCGAACTCTCAGCCACATTGGTACTTACGACAAATCGTGTAGGTACGTCTCTGTAGACTTCCGCAGCACTTCTTATTGTTTTCTTTTTTTTCTCCCACATTCTCTTGCGCCAAGGCAGGCACACACTATCTTTTTTTTTTTGTTTTTTTTTGTTTTTTGTTTTTTTTTTGTTGTTTGTTTTTTTCCCCGAATCAACCCGCTTCGATGTTCCACCGCTTATCGGAATCAAAAAGCTCAGACCACAGTGGCGGCAGCACTAGTGCCTCCGGCGTGCGCCGTGCGAGCAGTGACAAGGTGACACAGCTGAACGGTAGCCCGACGCAGCCTGTGCCACACGCTTACATTCACGATATCGTGTCGCCGCACCAGTCGCGTGATGGGACGTTCTCTGTCCCCACACGAGCCGCTTCTGTCAAGGAGATGGTGCAGCTGAGTCAAGGACCCAAAGCGGCGAGTTTTCGCAGCGCTGGATCGAACGGCACGCAGTCGACCGCACACACTGTGCAGGCGGTGCCCATCTTGAGTGCCGAGGAAGTCGTGGAACGCAGCGCGACAAAGGGTAGCCGCCACAGCCCTTGCAAGAGCGAGTCGCCTTCGAAGAAAAAGAAGAAGGAGTCTAAGCGCGACCGACGTGACTTGGCCAAAGCGACCGCGGCTGATGCCACTGCGGACGGCGCTGGCCGAGACGAGGGTGACCCGCTGCGTGCAGCCGGCAGCATGCGTAAGAGGAACAGTATGCCCCGCAGCGGGAGCGGGCGATCCGACCAAGGCGCGCGAAGCGATGGTGCCGCAAGCAGCACCGACAAGATCACAAACGGGGCGATCGAAAAGGATGATCTGCTCAGTGATGGGGATGAGGTGACACGCCCTCTGTCGCGACACACATCGACGCTGTCCACGCGCCAGCAGAGTGCTCTGGCACGTACACCATCCTTTCTCTCGCGTACGCACACGCCGCCGCCCAAGCTGATGCGCGAGCTGACGATGCGTCGCCGTCGACAGGTGCACGCGACGACCGCCGGTGCATCCCAGACTGATGACGACGATGACATAACCGCGTCCAGCGCCAAGTACGCGTCCGCTTCTCTCCGCTCTGCCGCCCAACCCACAAGCACGACCGTCGAAATCTTTCATCTGTCAGACGTGGAGAGCTTAGACTCCTCGCGGCACTTGGTCACGACGCCCTCGCTGACGAACAGCCGGCCGGGCACCACCAACCAGCACGCAGGCTCCACGCTATCGCCATCTCTCTCACCTGGTGTACCGCCCAATGTGTCGATGACCTCGCTGACCCTGAAAACGCCGGACGCGGAAGCCAAAAAGAAGATCGTGCCCGGCCGTGCGGCGTGGACGCCGTCTCTGAACGCCGACACAGCCGCGACGTCACACACGTCGGCGAAGTCGAACTTGTCCTCAAGCGGCTCCTCCAGCCCGCTGACGCTCACAACGACCACAGCCGGTAGTAGAGATGGCGTGTCCGCCATGCCAAAGGGAAAAACACTGCTGCCCTCTACACCCGTGCCAGCGCCACCTCCGCGCAAGACCGCGCCGTCTGTGGGTGCCACAGCCCTACCCGCTCAGAGCTCAGCCACCTTCCTGACCGCGCCTGCCGCCACTACAGCGGGCACATCAACAGACAAGCTCTCCTCCACGCAGCCCAGTGAAGTAGCGGTGACGAGTTCAACCAGCGTCTCCAACGCGTTCGATCGCTATCTCGTCGCCGACGGGGACTCGGTGAACACCTCGTTCGCGATGCCCACTGTGTCCAAGTCCACGGCGATCGATTCCTTGATGAGGACGAGCAGCGTCAGCGCGGTCACGAACGGTAGTCATATTCGAAGAACGTCAGATTCGTCGAGCACAGCAAGCGGTAAAGCGATAGCCGCTAAACCAGTTGCTGCGGCCGCGCCCGTGGCCGACAAGGTGAACAGCACGGCGCTTGCCACGACAGCCAAAATGGGCACAGCGGCCTCACCGACACGCACCGCAGGCACAAACGCCCACATCTCCACATCGCTCGTCACCCCGTCTTCGAAGCCAGCCGCTGATTCACCGTCCTCGAACGTCACGACGACCGTGACAGCGCAGACGCCACCGGCTGTGGCGAAGGCGACCCGTGCCCTTCCGTCTCCCGCCGCGGCGCCTCCTGGCGCACAGGCCGCCTCCCCCACGAAACCGATCTCGTCACTCGCTTCCGATACCGTGCAGACGGTTACGTCCCCCACGTCTTTTTCCGTCGGCGGTATCAGCGTCGACGTCTTCTCGAGCAGTAGCCCCCTCAAAGGTGCGGCGGCCCCTACCGCCGCACCCACTCCCGCCAACACCACAGCGACGAGCGACAGCAAGCACACCAATAGCCATAGCGCCCCTCACGCGGCGGAGGCAGTCAAGGCCGCGCCGCAGCCCTCGTCCCCCTTGCCGAACACAGGTGGCCTACAGCCTGCGAAGCGCGGCACTCAGAACGTTATGGGCCTGCGGACCACCATCACCGCGTCCGACACGCCGATGGCGACGCCGAGCAAGGCGACGTGTCCGCCCGCCGCTGGCCCAACCGCGACACCCACGCCAAGTGCCTTGAAGCTCCTATCGCCCGCCTTGAGCGAGGACATCGAAAGCAGTCAACCCAGTAGCAGGAACTCCGCCTCACCGCCGATTATGATCCAGCGCCGCGCACGGCAAGTCCAAACAATCGTCGAGGAGGACGATGACGTCTTCACATCCTCCTCGGCCGCACCGAGCCACGCTATGTCTTTGGCGACACCCACATCGGTAGCTGCTGTCGCATCCGGTGCGGCCGCGGTACCCAAGCAGTTAGGTGTGGCTGCGCTACAGGCCATCGGCGTCAACGTGAGCCTTGATGACGAAGATGACGACGGGTCTCACACGAGCAGTGACGAGGACGACGAGGAAGATGAGGAAGGGCTGCTTGATGGTTTCCGTCCAGATGGTTACGATGCGAAGCGCGGACAGAGGCAATCCAGTGCCATTACGCTGTTCCTCACGAGTGAAGACGTGGAGACGAGCTCAAACAGCGACGACGACGACACACGGCGTGCGCCGAATGCGCTCAAATCAGACTTCTCAAACTACAACGTCTTCATATCGAACGTTCAGCTCAGTTCCGTGCCATCAACGGTCGTGGCCTCGACGGATGGCCTCCCTGTTCCTCGCGTGCGCATCGCCGAGTACAAGCCCCCGCGTGACAGCCTGTATTCCGCGAAAATACCGACGCTGCCGCAGACGGGGAACCCGTACGTGGGTGAGAATCAAAGCACGAATTCGAGTCAGCCATCGCGAAGACCGACACGTACCACCACGCGCCCGAACAGCCGTCTCTCGCGCAACAGCCTCTCTGCGCTCGACCAATACGGCTTCGGGCTCGACCTATCCGTGACGTCTGTTGGCTCCGGTGTGGCCCCCGGTGCAGGCTGGAAGCTTCCTAAGCCCCAGTTCAGCATCCTCGTGATCAACACGACGAAGTACAAGCCGGATCCGAGCAAAATCCATAGGCCCACCGCCAACACCTTCGGCCGCCGTCGAGGCAGTCGTGTGGACAATGACGATGAGGAGGAGGACGACGGCGAGTACGAGTACGGTGACGAGGCGGATGAGGAATGGTTCTGGGAGGAGGTGGAAGAAGATGAGGAAGAGGAGGACGACGAAGTGGAGGACGAGGTTGACATGAGCGAACCTGTGATCGTCAAGGTATCTGGAAGACGGGACTCTGATTGAATCTGACGCTTCATTGTGCTCACGCAGAACATCTTCTCCACCTAACGTTCGACTTCACACGCGTCTCTTCTGGTTCTTCTCCCCTTTGACCCCCTCCCCTCCCCTCCCCCTCTCGCTCTCTCTCTCACGCCCTCTCTTTTTCCCACTATTGCGTGCGGTATCAGCCATCTCTTAGCGATGTGACGCGTAGCACCCAGCACGCCTCTCACAGTTCCCGTTCCTGCGTCGCCGTCGCACACGTAGCTCATTGGCGAGGCTAAGAACTATCCCCACATGTGAACACACACACACACACATACACGGAAACGTCCCTCATCTCACTGCTTTCGCAGAGCTGGATCTGGCGTCGTAGATGCGGCCTTGTACGTCTCTCCTGTCTCTCACGCACACAGCAGCCGATGATGTGGCATTCTCTCTTTTTTGTTTGTTCGTCTGTTATTTTTGCTGTTATTTCTGGTAGAAGCGAATGTTGATCTTGTCACGCACACTTTGCGTGACTCGCTCATCTACGCCCACGTTTTTTTTTTTTTTGTTTGTTTGTTTCTTCCCTTGTTCGCTACGGTGGGTGTTGTTTGGTGCTGTGGAAGCGCGTCTCCTAGTGGGGTATTCGATGGACATGTCGTATGTACATTGAGGCACAACAGAGTGATCTCAGCTGGGCGATCCAGCCGCTTTATGTTTTCTTTTACAATTTGGTTAGGTCTGGTCCGCTTCACGTTCAGGCTCCTGTCCGGTGTAGCAGGACACACGCTTTCCTTCTTTTGCTTTGCACCAAGGTCGTGAAAGAAAATTTACTTGGCACCGACAGCGACGCGTATGATGACCAGATAGACATCCCTCTCGGGTCCCCCACGCTGGTCTTCCAGTGTGTCGCTGAGACGATGCACACCCCAACATCCCCACACACGTCGTTTCACGATGCGGTGGTGGTGGGTCGGGACGCCGCCCGTTCTCCTCATTTTGCTTTGTTTACACTTGTATATTTTCCTTCAACGTCTTGTTGGCTCTTTTTCGTTTGTTGTTGTTGATCGGTTCAGGACAGCCCATTTCACGTTTAACCTCCTCCCCCTTTTGCAGTCTTCTTGACTAGAGCGGTGCCGATGTTTTCGCTCTTGCACACACGCAAAAAAAAAAAAAACAAGTCCAAAGTGCCGAACCTGTTCTCCTCAGTTGCTACGGACGATCGCGCGTCATTCCTCAACTTCACTCACGTTTACTTCGTGTTTTTTTTTTTTTTCGTTTTCTCGCATGCACGTCTGCTCGCTCATTTCCTTTCTCGTTGTCAGACTGTTTGTTCAGACGTTTCAGAGTCACCTCAATGCCCAACAAGTGCGCGCACGCGCTCTGCTGCTCGCGCTGTCATACAGCAACCGTAGACAAACGGGGACACGGCTCGTCAGCGGGCGGTGTCACTGGCTAGAATCGTGGCGCTTACGATAGGCAAATGAACGCACGTGCGACATCGCACGACACCGCTGCGATCTGTCTCAAACCAAAACGGTGAGTTCGTCCGGCACAGATGATCCTTTCTTTCGCAACGGCGTATGTCGTATAGGAAGGACAGTACCGCGCTCACTCGCACTCGACTCCTCTTCGCCTCTCCCATCTTGACCTTTTGGTTTCGTGTTTTTTTTTTTTTGTTGTCAACGCACATTGTGCCTCGCACGGAGCCGTGCATTGTTATAGCCACACCTTTCTTTTTTTTCTTTATTAGATAGTGTGCTCTCATTTCTTCGCAGCACACTTGATCGCACCGTCATCACGTAGATACACACACACACACACGTTCGCATCGCTCTTCTCTTTTATTGTTGCTTCGTACCGAAAGCAGCCAAGGTAAGAAGTCACGCATCAACAATGGGCAAGAGTCGCAAGCAGCACCGCGCGGGGGACAAAACACCAATCCAGCCACCGGAGCCCACGACTTCCCCAGTCATACCTTCGGTGCCGACACTCCCACTGGCCAACATAACGGCCTATACCGCACCGCCCGCTCCTCAGGTCGCACCGAATGCACCTGCAGAATCACCTGCCGCAGCTGGAGCAGACCGCCGTGCTGAGGCCCCTGTCCACGTCCCTGCTGAGGTTCCTGTCCACGTCCCCGCTGAGGCCCCTGTTCACGTCCCCGCTGAGGCCCATGTCCACGTCCCCGCTGAGGTTCCTGTCCACGTCCCCGCTGAGGCTCCTGTCCACGTCCCCGCTGAGGTTCTCACTATGCCAGTCGAGGCGGAGACGGTGGCAGCGACTGCCGCATCCACAACTGGAGCTGCCACGGCGGCTGCGTCTGCGATGTCTTCTGCGCTGCCCGATGTGCCAGGCGTGCCTGCAGAGGTGATCGACTCCTGCGGTGAGTCTCCTGCGCCGAAGCTGCCGACGCGTGTCCAGTTCCAGGAGCCCGCTGCGCACGACTTTGTCTCGGCCCCGCGCTTCTCCACGGATACGACGGCTTCCACACGGGGTCCTACGCCAGCCCGCGCGGAGGACAAGAAAACGATCAAGCGAAGCGGCCGCGACGGCACGTCGGCCAAGCGGTTCGTCGCGAAAGAGCTGTCCGCGTTGTTACAGACGCTGAAACAGGTGGCGGTGTGGTTCTTGACAGACCCCAATCCCCGTCTGCGCGTCGCGCGTCTGATTTTATTGTGCGTCTTCAGTTTGAACCTCGCGCATCTGATCACACGACTTCGTGGTACGAGGGCTATCAAGGCGTAATAAAAACGTGCCGATTTTCGGAAACGTATCGTCGCAAGAAAAAGAAGAAGACAAGAGAAAGAGTATGACGAGCCGAACTGATGACAACGATGAAGACACTTCATGCGTGCTTCGTTCACACCACATGGGTGTCATTGCACTCTTTTCTGCACTTGCTTTTTGTTTCCGTCGGCAGAAGGAGAGCACCGCAAATGCGAGAAGGTCTTGTTGCGATCATGACCCTCAAAAATCGAAGCCACAAAATAAAACAGTGATCTGCGAGTGTTGTTAACATTTACCGCTGAGAGCATTTGAAAAAAAAAAAAACTATTTTCAAACAGTGTGCAGTTATTGGCGTGACGACGTTGCAACGTCTGAGGTCTCAGCCTATCGCTGTGATGTGTGCGAACCGCTACAGAATCGTGTGTCCCTTATTTCTGCGTCGAGCACGACTGGAAGAGAGAACGTACAAGATCTCGGCCCTCAGAGTGACCACACGCCAATGCGCGGCGCCCTCACCACGGATTTTACCCTTGTTTTTCCGTCCCCATCTCATCGCCCCATCTTCTTGTCTACACCTTACCGTTCTCTCACTGCTGCACCACTTTGTCAGAACATTAGCTTCCCTTCTTTCTGTGAATTGTGCTTTGTGTTTTGATTCCTTTCTTCTGTTCACCGCAGTAACTCTGTCTGTGCGACAAACATCTTCGCTCCTCACTGTGGGAGCTTCTTCATATACCAGGCGACGTGGCAGCCACAACAGCGTCACTTAGTCAACACATCTTCGGGCGTTTTGACGTTTGCACATCATCTATTGCGTTGAGTTCAAAAGTTGAAGGGTGAGCATTCGCTCCCTTTTAACACACCAAGTTTGTTTTTTTCCTTGCGGTTCATATCTCTTTCCTTTTCTTCTTTTTTTGCATTTGTTTCTCCCCGTCCTCAGCTCTTCACGAGCATCTCTGTTGTTCCACAGCTTCTTGTTTCATTGCGAAGCTCACCGACACATCTCTCTGCATTGACGCAAACCACGTATACACTGACGGTGCACAGTGAGTCCCCTTCTTTTTTTGTTGTTTCAATTTTTTCCGTTTACTTTGAATCGTTGCTTCTCTTTATTTTTGTTTCATTTGCAGTCACTCATTTACGTTTTTTTTCCGTTTGTTTCGCGCACCTCTTTTCACTATTTCCATTTGCTTCATTGCATTGTCCAACAGGCCACTCTCAGCAGATCTCGACCCTCCGAGTTTAAATCAAAAGTCTTTGCGCATACTTACACAGAGAGAGAGTCAAAAAGCATCTCTCCGGCAACGTCAAACGTCACAGCTGCTGTGCCAGCGATCACGTCATTGCCATTCAAAAGGAAAGCAGCACACCAACGCGATGTCTAATGCATATCGTGACCCAAGTGAGTCTGAATTGAGCAGTTTTCGCTCGCGTGAGATTCCCTCCATAGCGCTGGATGAACACCCAGTCACGCTGACAGCGACGGCCACTAAGACGGTCGTGGCCCCTGTGCCTTCCCCGGGCTACCCAGTGACCACTGCCATTCGCGCAGTGAGGCCCGCCGCACATCCAAACAACGTGAAGAATCTGCCCGAGGCGCAGCCTTTTCCAGTGCTGGTATCGCCACCGAACAGTCAGGTGATTCTGTCCAGGTCTGTGGAGAGCTCGACGTGCTCCACGCATCCTCCACCTGCAGGGGAAAACGGCACGCCAGTATCCCATGAGACTTCTTTTATCTCCGCGCCGCGCTTCTCGCCAAGCGCTTCTACACACACCGCTCAGGGGACCGCAGAGCCGAACACCGCCGCCGCGGACCCGACGAAAATGTCCCCGACACCACCACCTCTGCCACCCACCCCAACGGCGCGACAGCAGTGGTTGCAGCGGGTCAAGGTGGGCGGCCACGACCACACCCCTGCGCCATTGCGTACAGGCGTGAGCCGGTCTTTTCCCCAACAGGAGCCCAGTGGGGCTCCTTCGACGGCAAATGGCGGTGACAGTGGTACACAGGCACTAACTGCGGAAAGCAGCGAGGCCGTCTCCTTGACGCCTGTGCCCTCCAGTTCATTCATGAGGACCGAGACACTTCCACCGTCTCCCGCGTCACCGTCAAACGCTGGCGCGTCGCCGTCCCGCCCGTCTCCGCAGCGCACCGCCAAAGCCCCTGTGCGTGGTCGTGGCAGCACGCTCTCCATCGTCGTGGCATGTCCTTCACCACCTGTGGAGAACGCAGCGACCAAGGCAACGCACGCTCAGACGCCAGAGCCGCTCTCCCCACACCCGCGCCACAACAGCCGGGTGAGCGCTGAAGAAATACGGGTCACAAAGAGAGGTGGGGACGACGATGGCGAGGGGAAGCCGACAGGATCGCTCGCCCTGCCCTTTTTCCAGCACGTGTCTCCGGGGGACAGTGCTGTACCTTCGTCCAAGGAGGTCTCGAGCGGCGCTGTTATCGGTGCGACGGCGACTGCAGCACCACCAGAAGCCATGGGATCACGTGTTCTGCACCTGCAAAGGAGTCAGTTTAACGAGCGCGACACCATCACGACACCGGCTTCCAGTTTTTTCCCATCACAAAACAGTTGTGTCTTTGAGGACCCAAACCATACCCGCGATGGATCGACGTGTCTGTCGCTTCATGATGTCCCTGAGAGGGCGCCATTCCATAGCGAAAGCAGCCGCTCACCTGCGAACTACGCCACACCGAGCTGCGGTACCCCAACGCCAGCAGCGGACCTGCACGCATTCGCAGCGTACTTCGCCAGTATCAATACTTCAATGACGATGTCTGTGAATGGGTTTCCGCAACTGGGGCACCCGGAGACGAGTGGTTCGGCGCAGTGGCACGACCCCGGCGGCATAGTGCAGCTCGAACCCACCGGACCTGCCAGTGCAGAAATGTCCGTCGCCGACGCGCGGCTGACGCCGCCCGCCTATCACATCACCGACGTTCGCACCCCGCTGGTACTGCCCACGGCAGGCTTGCCCGACTGCATGCCGCTCTCGTTCTTCAGCGCCGGGGCGAGTCGTGCGATGGTGCCTGCTCTGCGCCTGCGACGCCACCATCGACAGCGCAGCAGCGTCCTTGAGCATCCTCTCACCCCCGCGGAGCACGATGCAGGTGCCTCCACGTCAACCATCAGCATCACGCCGAGGCCTGGTGCCGATGGCCACATGGTCTTACCACAGCTTCAACGCCAAAGCCAGAGCGTGTCGGTCTGGTTTCCTGCCCAGCAAGACGCCAGTCCCCGCCCCGTGACACAAGCCCAGGTCCCGCGTGATGAATCCGTGCTGCTCTCGGCAGGCGCATCCGTGCTGTTACCCGGTGCCCGCAGCACGACGTTCCTCACGCCGTTCCGAAGTGGTGTGTCGGACGGGGAACGCACACCCTTGACCGCCCGCCTGCAGCCAGCGGGGCCCTCCGTTTTTTACCTTCGCTACGAGCAAGAGTCCGAACATGTCGGTACCAACGGTGAGAACGGCGGGACGCACAGAGATCGTTACTCGGCTCCGGAAGGACGAGACGGTGCGGTCGGAAAGGGGAAACAGATCACCATGGATAGCAGCCGGGGACGGTATGCGTACCGCTCTGACTCACAGCTCTTGAATCCTCAGGAAACGTACCTGGAAGCGGAGGACGACAACATCGGCGCGCGGCGGGCCGCAACGAAGACTGCAACCGGTACGGATGCAGGTGTCCCGACCAGCACCACGCGCGTACTGCACCGTCGCTCACTGAACGCACGCGGGCGCAAACTTCGCGAGCGGATTCAAAAGCTCCGCGATCGCTACACCCGCTCACTGCACCGCCACGCGAAGGAGGTGGCCAACGGCGCATGCGTGTGCGTGTCCGAAGTGCCATATCGGAAGAAACTCACCGCAGGCAGTCCTGTGACGCATGGCGATGTGACCCAGACGCATACGAACATGTCGTTGAGCCTCAGTGGTCGCTCGCCACGCGGCACGGGCCCGCAAAGGAGCTACGTGTGCTTCGATCAGCGCAACATTACGATTCAGCGCTACGACACCGTGCGGTTTCGCTGGCGGGACCCACTCGAGCGCATCATCGAGACGACCTCCGACTTTTTCCAAGAGTTTCCCGGTGGCATGCACAGCCCTGCCGTGGCGATGGATAATGAGCTCTACCAGGTTGCGATGCTCTCTAGTGCAGCAGACCAACTCGCCCAGGCGGCGCACAGTGCCCCCGCGGCAGCCATCCCTCTCCCAACTGCCAAGAGACCTGACCAGTCTATTCCCGACAGCGAGAGTGGTGAAGGTAGTGGTAGTAGGGTGGACGAACAGGCTGCCGATGCGGCGGAGCCGACCGAAGCGATACAGGAAACGGGTCAGCCCGACTCGGCACGACCGTCGACCTCATCGGGCGGCGCGATGCCGCGTGACGACGTCACAGTGACGGAACCACCGTTGGCGATGCATGAATCGGCAGGCACGAACGACACCGACTCGGGCCGATCTCAGCAAGACATGAAGGCGCAAGACGGCATACCGTGTGCGGTAGACGACGCCGACTACAAAATGCACTACAACCTGGTTTTCACTGACCCCGGTGATTATTACTTTATCTGTACGCGCGACCACCGTCTGATGCGAGTGCATGTGCAGGTGCGCGACACAGAGCCCATCTGGTGGCTTCCATACCTCCTCTATGGCATCCTGGCCGTGATGGTGCTGCTCGCCATCGCGCTCGTTTCTTTTGGCGTAAGCCAAGGTTTCACCAAGCTCGGCATTCTCACACAATTCATCACCCTGGAGGACAACAACACCCTACAGGCACACTCACTAAAGCAGGTGGATGCGCTGCTGACACGCCGGCTGCTTCCATGGGTCACGGTAGGTGTCCTGCTGTTGCTGGTGTCCATTGTCACGTGGTCTATCTGGTCGCGGTGCTGCAATCGGCGTCCCGCGCGGCCGGAAAAGCACATGCCCAGCACCATGCGTGGGTACACACTCCGCACACGCAAGGGCTGGTCCATCGTCACTGCGATTGCCACGTTCTTGTGCTTTGCTTTGTCGGTTGGCGTCTGGGGTGCTCTGCTGACCACGGTCTACGACACAAGCACCACCGTGAACACGCTGGTGGACTCAATTTTTGACACAGTGTACACCTTCCGTGGCGCTATCGTGAATGGTGAATCGGTTGTCGGCGCGCTGCCGGACCTCGTCTCCCCCACGGTCGAGATTCCGTACGCAGACATCAATCGAACACTACGCGACATCGACGACACGCTCTCCGACATCAACGGATGGGTGTCTTTCATCGCAAACCTTGTGCAGGCGTGCATACGTGCGCTGCCCTTCTTATCGTTTGTCATTCTGCAGATCTCCATCGTCGCCTGTCTGTACGGCTTCCTCGGTGCGGTGCTACGTCTCACCCATTCCACGCAACTCGCCGTGTGGCTGTGCCTGATCGCCACGGGCTGTGTCGCCATCGGTGCGGGCTTTTACTGGTGTGTCTACGGTGCGATAGATATCATCGTTCTTCTCGTGTCGTCCTTTACCTATCAGAACGACACAACGGGTGCGGAGTGGGCGGCTCGGGTCATGTTCTCGTCGCAGTCACCTCTGGCTGAGCTGTACGACGCCTGCATTCCTGGCGGGCTTCTCTCAACTGAGAATGTCGTCGAGGTACTCAATGACACGGTGAACTCAATCTACGACTCGCTTGATGAGACGGAACGGAACGACTACAAGGAACTCTTTGATATTGCAGGCGCGTTGACGAACGCATCGGGCACGCTGTACGAAAACTACTTTTACTGGGTGGCCGCGCAGGCAGAGCAAATGCAGATCTACATGAACGACGTTGGTGACGACAGCGGTTTAAAAAAGGCTGCTCCGCTCATCAGCAGTGGCATTGGTATTGCCATGACCCTGGCCACCGCGCTCAACTGCGCGTGCTTCCGTGATCTCTTCGTCGACATCCTACCAATGATGCAGGTAGGCATGATCGACACGCTGCACGCCCTGTACGCACTCTACATCACGCTGTTTGCACTTCTGTTCGTCACTGTGATCTTGGCGACGATCACGACGTTCGTGCTGTTCCATCCGCGCAAGAACTGGTTCCACTTCCGCACGCGCCGTTGGTTCCGCCTGCACTGGTCGTATCGGACGCATCAGCGCCTGATCGAGCGTGGCGGGATGCCCGTCCTCGATGCGTACCAAGAAGAGGAGTACCGCCGAGCCTCGGTGACCCGGCAACTGGACAAGTGCCGTCATGCCGCCATGTTTCTCAGTCTGCTCCTCGCGGTGGACGGCATCGTCCTGGCGATTCTGTCTCGTTTCAACGAGAGAGGTGGGCTCTTGATCGCGGGTCCCTTCCTGCTGTACGCGCAGTGTGTGTTGTTCTCTTTTGGCCATGTCCTGGTCCACTACCGCTTCTTGCTGATGCAGCTGTGCACGCTAGGCTCCTTCCTGTGCCTGCTCACCTACGTGGTCACCCAGCTTGTGGAGGGCATCCGCAAGCTCGTCATGTTCACCGACTGCGTGACGCACAAACGCAGCGACTCGCCCGAGGTGACGGTCCTCTACCCAGTGTACTTGTCCTGCCCACCCTTGACAATGGCCGGGTATCTGGAGGAAGGCGTCTACCCGATTCTGACGGCGCTTGTGGCGCTGGCGGTAGCGGCGCTTCAGCTTGTTCTGCTACTGCATCCGCTACAACTGCGACGTATTTCCCAGGATGTGCGTTCGCTGCGTGTGTCACGCGACGTCCTGCGCATATCACCCAAATCGCGTCTCCTTCGGTGGCTGATGTGGTCCGTCGTCTCGGTGCTGGCGCTCGCGCTCTTGCTCGGTTTGGTTCTCTCGAAGCAGCACATCATTACTGTCACGGCCAACGTGAATCGTACCGATGACGCTGACCTCAACATTGTGAACGTTGTCGACCCCACGATTGGCTGCAACGGGAATCGCGCGTACTGCTCGCAGACGTTCCGCGACCTCATCTGGATCGCCGCGCACAATGCGTACAGCTCACAGGACCTCAACTTCGTGACGCCGAACCACTACTGGCGCATGGAGCTGCAGCTCAAGGCCGGTGTGCGCGTCTTCCTCATTGACCCGTGGTACGACAGGGTGGACCCGAACAACGCGAGCAGTCCGCAGGAGGTGTACCTGTGCCACAGCGTGTGCACGATCGGGCGTGAGTTGATGCAGACCGCGCTGGAGCCCCTCGCCACGTTTCTCGCGACGTATCCGGAGGAGGTGGTTATGCTGGACCTCGAGCAGTACGTGACGAACGCGGATATCGGCCGCGTACTGGGTGCGCTGGACCTGCTCAAGTACACGTGGACGCCCAACACGACGCCCATCGACGACGAGGCATTTGTCTGGCCGACGCTGGGCGAGCTCGTGGCCAGCAACCAGCGGCTGATGGTGTTTGGTACATCAGAGAACTACACGAAGCCTGACTTCCCCAAGTGGATGTTGCCGAGGAACTACTTCCGTTACGAGTCACCGTGGACGACGTACCAGCCAAACCAGTTCAACTGCAACATTGATGTGTACTGGTGCAGCTCGATGCCGGACCCCAAGTATACGAACTACAGCACCTACAACCAGTCTGACTTCACCAATTGTACATCGTCCCTTGGCGTGTACAAGAACGAGTCGTACACGGCCTTCATGAGAGAGCATCACGCCTTGCCGCCCGTCATGCACAGGAAGCTCGCGCTCATCAACGCGATGGTCACGATTGGCGTCGCCATCCCTTCTGACGCGGCGCAGGTGAATCAGCCGCCTATTCTATCCGCGCTCGCTGGCCGCTGCGCACAGACGTGGGGACGCATTCCAAACATTCTCGCTGTCGATTACTGGAACGTTGGCAACACGCTGCAGCAGGCGATGACCATGAACGACCTGATCGCCAGGTACGGCGCCTCAAACTGGCAAAACCACCTATCCGTGCCCCTCTACACCGAGTACCAGCCCGAATGAGGCGGGACAAGGGAAGGAAAGGGAGATTTAAAAGAAAAAAAAGTGGAAATGTGAAAGAGTCCGAAGAAGGAACAGAACCAACAGGA
This sequence comes from Wallacemonas rigidus, assembly GCA_030849045.1. Lineage (NCBI taxonomy): Eukaryota > Euglenozoa > Kinetoplastea > Trypanosomatida > Trypanosomatidae > Wallacemonas > Wallacemonas rigidus. The sequence goes on from JASAOL010000539.1 coordinate 20,032, forward strand.
ATACGAGTGACCTGTAAGAGAAGAAGAAGTGTGTTTTCCCCATACCCTCCCGAAGCTTTGCGTAATCCGTTTTCTTTTATTATTATTATTATTATTATTTTCGATGCCGCTTTCGAGTTTTGCTTCGCGTCTCTCTTCTTCCTTCTGACTTCGCCCGAACCCGTTTTCAGGGCTGATGTGTACCGCGACGGAACCGACAAACAGCACACAAGCAAACCACAGCGGACCCCCCTCCCTCCCTCATCCATGCAGCTGGTATTTGTCTTCGACTCCACCCGCCTTATTTCACACCGACACTTCCATCACCCTCATTCCACACGGCCACCATACCATTCCATCACCTTGCTTCCCCACCTATTCGTCTCTGTGTGTTCCTTTTTATCGTTTTCAACATCTTCCGATCCTTTTTTTCCCCAGTTTTCCGAGCGGCTTTTTGGGCGGCGTTCCTCTGACACACGAACGTAAACACGCCGGCATCGCGGCTTGAGCAGGTCCCCCAAGCTTCACAACGCGGCGCGCTGTCAAGCGCAGTTGGTCTAGTGGTAGAATTCTCGCCTGCCACGCGGGAGGCCCGGGTTCGATTCCCGGACTGCGCATACGTTTTTGTGTGCCGCCTTCTGCACTTTTGTTTTGCCTTCATCAATCGATTCAGTGGGGAGTCAAGTATCATCCGATGTAGTATAGTGGCTAGCACAAGCGGCTCTCACCCGCTAGACCCGGGTTCGATCCCCGGCATCGGAAACTTTTCACTCTCCACATTTTTTTTTTTCGTCGCGCGGCACGCTCTCCTTTTATTTATTTGTTTTTGTGCCAACCACCACGACGCTTTCCCCACCACGTCGTCGCGGTTTTTCGTTTGGTTTTGCCCAGTGGCGTGCTGCCCCTCGGCGGTTCGAGCTTCGCGTGGGGGCAGGGGCGAGGGCTGCGGGGCCGCGCAGGTGGTCGCTTGCTGCCCGGGCCACCAAACCCGCTGCGGGCGCAGCCGGAAAACCCCGCGACCCCCACACGCCCCCCGCCCAACCCCAATCCCAACCCCACACCCAACTCCCATTCCAACCCCACACCCCGCCGACCACCATGTTTAAATAGATCGAAGCCACCACCGCTATGCTCGCCTCCATCGCCGCACTCGAGTCGTTGCGTGCGCAGAGACTGTGGTTGAACACTGAGGAAAGCTTTCTTTGCCGCGAAGCCACAAGCCTCGCAGAGCAGCTCTGCGTACAGTGTCAGGTGCGACCGGTCACGGAGGCCCTTGTGAAGCGACTCATCGCAGTGTCATTACCTCTCGCTTCCGTTGACGCCACCGTTGAGGATAAGACGGTCTGTCAGAGCGCGTGCGGCGTACTCCCGGCGTGTCAGTTTGGTGGCATGGACAATCTTCTAGGCACGACCGCGACGACATCAACGAACGTCTCAGCTGCATCCACGCTCGCAGACCGCCTCGCCCTTGTCAGAGAAAGACCACCACACCACACCAGAGCCTCTGAGATGACGACAGTCCTTCCGTCTTTCGCAGCTTGGTCTCAGAATGTCCTGCTGACCGAGACGCAGAGCCGCTGTGAAGCGCTCTTCAAGCAGTACCGCGGCGTGGCGAACGCGCTCAAAGTAATCCCAAGTCTGTCACCCACCTCACGTCAGGCCTTGCTTGATGACTGCCAGAGCGCGATCGTCGGGCGTGCACGGCAGACACTATTGACTGCCTTGAAGAGGCTTCATGCCGGTCTCCGTGGCCGCCCACAGTGTGGCGAGTTTATTGTCGAATGGTTTGAAGGCATATCGACTATTGAGGGCTTCGTGGCGCAGGTACGTGACGCAGTCGACAGCGTCATCGCCCATATCGCCAAAATATGTCCGTTGGCCAAGCAACTCGCAGGAGAGGACGTTGTGGTCGCGTACGAGAACGAAATAATGTCGAGTGCCAGGCAGGTAGCAGATGAAATAGGGGAGCGAGTGCAGTCTGCAGCGTCGTGTGACCGCTGCGCCCAATTGCTGGTCAGCTCTGGTCTTACTCTGGCGGTTGTGAGACAACAACGACCACGGAACCAGTGTGAAGCACTTCTGACAAGTACGGACACCTTGGCCAGCCCAATTAATGCCCTCCGTTGGGAAGCCTTGATATCGAATGAAGTGGTGCGTCCTTCGTTAACAGAGCGTCTCGAAGCGTTCCGCATGTCTCACTTCGGCACCGCCTCATATCTAGACGGCGCAGATCCCGTGATCACGGACTCTATGGAAGACATCGACACAGGTACGGAGACGAACGAGAAACAAGTTGACGGCACGTGTGATTTTGGCGCGGAAGCCACAGAGCCGGTGCAGGACTCCATGTTGATGCGTGTGGAACAGCGGCGAGAGATTATAATGAAGCAGAAGCTTGAGTATCCATTTCTTGTGAGCTCGCCGGCGCGTGGTGTGTACCTGGAAGATATCGACCTCAACGATGAGCCACGCGTGCGGACACAACTCAATCGTCTGCGGATGGAGCGGATGTCGTTTGGCGCGAATTCGGACGCCGTGCTCAAGCAGCAGAGCGAGCTCAATAGCCTCTTGTCGGACATTGGGCGAGAAAAGCAAGTACTCGCCCTGCAAATGCGTCAGCGCTTCCCGTTTTTACCATTCCGTGTTCAAGGGGTGTTACTGTCGAATCTTAATCCATTGCTGGAGGGAGACAATCAGTTTGATGAATTCGCACGCATCTACTGGAAGCTTAGGCCAGAACACAGAACAGAGAAAGGCCGTGAAGCGCTGAGCTGTGCACAGACCTTGGCACTCAACTGCCCATACTGTGTCGATGACGCCACAGCAGAGGAGTCGATGCGTCTCTTGGACGAGCTCGCACCTGACGACAGCGTAGCGTTGAACCAAGGGTGTGAAGAGGAGACCAGGTGTGACGACAAAAAGAAGGGATTGTTGACACACGCACAACAACCTCAACAGTTCAAAGAGCACGGCGTTGTCGAGCAGGAAAGCGCTGAACTGTTCGGCAGAGCGCGATCTTCTCTGACACCGACACCGCCATCTGCAGGTGCAACGTCAATTCGCACAGCACGGCCGTCTATGCTCCAAGCTTCGGCAAATGACACGCTGCGAGATCGTTTACGCAATGTAGCGTCACTTTCAACCAACCGCACAGCAACTGTAATAGAAACCAGGGGCTCGGAAGATGGAGACCCGCAAGCAGAAAAGGTTATGCGGTCTGCACAGCGAATAAGTGCACGCGCGGCTGAACGGGCAGCACATCGCGCTTCCGGCTCACTGTCCTTGCTTCCTCCAGTCGCTTCACGCCGCGAACAGAGCAACCAACTCCACGGCGACACGTGCCCGGCGCAGAGTCCTGCTACCCTGGCGCAGACTGTACCTCTTCAGCGCTCGATGTCCTTCGAGCAGCAGCTCACGCCGATATGTGTCCGTGTCACCTCTGCCCACCCGACAGGTCGCCCTCTCACCGCCAGTCGTCGGCCCTTGCACCAGCTAGCGCCGCTTAATTCACTGTCGTCGACAAATATTCACGCTTCCGAGAGGATTGCCGCGTTACCATCGCAAAGCGCGCCTCCTGTGCTTCCAGCGAGATTGCGCTTCAGTGAGGATAGCATGCAAGTGCAGGAAATGCGCAGCAAACAAGAACAAGACAATCTATGTAGACCTTACACCGCTGAGCCACCCACGCATACGTTCAAGCGCACTCAGCGGCGGAAAAGCTCCATTACATCCCCGACGACGAGTGGTGCGCCACCACGACCTCAGATTGAGTTCGGCAGTCGCGATTCGCTCCAGCGCGTGTACAGCGTGGCTTGCCAGGCACTCGGACTCAAACCCAACTCTGCGCTCATTGCATCACTCCCGAGTGAGCCTGGCGTGTTCGTGAGCACGTTGGATCTCTCCACCAATTACATCGGCGCAAAAGGGCTACCGCCACTCCTCTACGTGCTCGAGCAGAACGGCAGCCATCTTCAGAGGCTGGTTTTGCGAAATAATCGTCTTGAGAATAGCGATGTGGCGCAACTAACCAGCGTGTTGCTTGGCGAAAGCGGCTCCGAGCTGATTTCGTTAGACTTGTCACATAACATGATCTCTCAGCGAGGCGGCAAGTGCATTCTCCGCTTGTGCCAGTCGCAGACTACGATCCAGACGGTGCAGCTCGATGGCACGTTTCTTTTACCGGCATTCTTTGACTGCCTAAGGGACACACTCTCCGATGTAACTCGTACCTAATGGAGGCGTTCATAAGAAGAAGTCCACACTCAGCAGTGGATGTCTGTGTATCCCTCTCCTTGTATTGGCTGTATCTCCTTTTTTTTTTCTGCCTATTTCCTTCTTGTTGTGGTGGTGCAACCGGCATTGTGCCATCTTTGCGAGACTGACCAGAACGAACGTAATTCAAGCCCAGTGTGATGTGGATCACTCGTGGTCAATGTCGTGGAGACAGTCGTAGAAAGGACCCTCGCGGCTCCCACACGCACACACCGCGTAGACTGTGTGGTGACACTTGTTCATATCCGTGCCCGTCGCAATCCTCAGCTGCATCACCTTCGTTCACATCTTCTTTATGCAGACCAAACACCACTTGTTGATCATCTTCATCACCCTACCCTGACGTAATTCCTACCGCTTACTCTCCCGCACCCCCCCACACACAAATAGTTCTCTTTCGAGTCTTTCTTCATCTCCGCTCGTCCTCTCCCTTCTCCTTTTTTCTCTCCTGGCTTTCAGGTAGGATGAAAGCACTTCAAGTTCTCCTGGCTGGGGCGCTCTTCGCGACCACGGCACTCGCCAGCAAAGAGACAAACAGCACCCGCCCCCAGAAGGCTGTGCAGGATGTCATCATTGCCCCGTCCACCGGCACCCTCCTCTCGGATGGTGCGTCTTCTCTCATCATCACGATTTCCGCGGCTGTTGGGTTCATCTTCGCCATGTACTGGTGGTACGTGCTGTCCGCCATCAAGATCACGCCCGGCAAGGACCAGGGCATGCGGAACGCCTACCTGACTGATGAGGTCATGCGCAACGTGTACATTATCTACACCCGCATTTCTGACGGTGCCACGGCCTTCCTCTTCGCCGAGTACAGGTACATGGCCGTCTTCATGGCTGGCTTCGGTACACTTGTGTTCTTCCTGCTTGGCGTGGCACAGTCCTCGCCTCAGGAAGGTCAGGAGGCTTCGCAGCACCCGTGGGCAAGCGCTGGCCTCTCGCTGTTCTCCTTCGTGGCTGGTGCCCTCACCTCCGTCCTTTCTGGCTGGATCGGTATGCGCATCGCCGTCTACACCAACGCCCGCACGGCTGTCATGGCCACCTCCGGCACTGAGAACGGTGATCAGAGCCAGGGCTTCATGCTCGGCTTCCAGACTGCCTTCCGTGGTGGCATCACGATGGGCTTTGGCCTCACGTCCATGGGTCTCTTTGCGCTCTTCATGACCGTCAAGGTTGTTGGCGCGTACTTTGCTGGCGTACCCAACAGCACCGCTGAGCTCTACGAGTGCGTGGCTGCTTTCGGTCTCGGTGGCTCTGCCATTGCGTGCTTCGGTCGTGTTGGTGGCGGCATCTTCACGAAGGCCGCCGACGTCGGCGCCGATCTCGTTGGCAAGGTCGAGAAGAACATCCCCGAGGATGATCCGCGCAACCCTGGTGTCATTGCGGACTGCATCGGTGACAACGTTGGTGATATCGCTGGTATGGGCTCTGACCTCTTCGGCAGCTTCGGCGAGGCTTCCTGCGCCGCGCTTGTCATTGCCGCTGGCTCCGCGGAGCTCACGGCCAGCTTCACGGCTATGATGTACCCTCTGCTCATCACTGCTATTGGTATTCTGGTCTGCATGGTTATCGCATACATTGGTGCCACGACCAAGACTGTGCGCCGCGCCGCGGACATTGAGCCTACGCTCAAGCGCCAGCTCCTGTACTCGACGATTGGCGCCACCATCGCTCTGCTCTTCCTCAGCGAGTTCGCGCTGCCCCAGACGTTCACTATTGGCGACAAGCCGATGAGCCGCTGGGGTGCCTTCACCTGCGTTCTGTTCGGCCTCTGGTCCGGTCTTTTCATCGGCTACACGACAGAGTACTACACCTCCAACGCGTACCGCCCCGTGCAGGAGATCTCGGAGGCGTGCGAGACGGGTGCTGCCACAAACATCATCTACGGTCTCGCGCTCGGCTACGTGTCCGTTGTGCCGCCTATCATGGCGATGTGCGTCACCGTCTACGTGGCTTACCGCATGTGCGGTCTCTACGGGTTTGCGCTCGCTGCGCTCGGCATTCTATCCACCATGTCTGTTGCCCTCACGATCGACGCCTACGGCCCCATCTCTGATAACGCTGGCGGCATTGCTGAGATGTCCCACATGGGTCACGAGATCCGTGAGATCACCGATGCGCTCGATGCGGCGGGTAACACCACGGCTGCCATTGGCAAGGGCTTCGCGATCGCTTCCGCTGCGTTTGTGGCGCTCGCCCTGTACGGCGCCTACATTGCGCGCGTGTCGATTCCTGTCGTGAACATCCTTGACTCGCGCGTGATGCCTGGTCTGCTCTTTGGTGCCATGCTCCCGTACTGGTTCTCCGCCATGACGATGAAGTCCGTCGGTATTGCCGCCATGGACATGGTCAACGAGATTCGCCGCCAGTTTCAGGACCCCGAAGTGGCTGAGGGCCGCAAGGAGCCTGATTACCAGAGCTGCGTCGCTATCGCGACCAAAGGTGCCCTCGCCCAGATGGTGGCCCCGGCTGCGCTCGTCATGCTGACGCCTATTATCATTGGTGTTCTCTTCGGCAAGTTCACGCTCGCTGGCCTGCTGCCTGGCGCCATCGTGTCTGGCGTGCAGATGGCCATCTCCGCCTCCAACACGGGTGGTGCCTGGGACAACGCGAAGAAGTACATCGAGCAGGGTGGGCTGCGCGACAAGAACAAGGGCAAGGGCTCCCCGCAGCACGCTGCCGCCGTCATTGGCGACACTGTCGGCGATCCGCTCAAGGACACGTCCGGCCCTGCGCTCAACATTCTCATCAAGCTCATGGCTATCATTTCCGTCGTCTTTGCCCCGGTCTTCCAGTCGAAGATGGGCGGCATTCTCATCAACCTGATTGAGTAGAACTAAAGAATAGCACCCGTGTGGTCCGTCTCTTTTCCGCTGTACGACTCATTCGCAGCGTCCATGAACGTGCGCGTGGTGTGTGTGTATCCATGCCACATCACCAAGGAAAGCAGCAAGTGAGTGAAGGAGTGAGAGAGAGAAAAAAAAAAAAGCGTGTACGAGACCATCAACTAACGTTGACATCAAAAAAACAGCCGCAACATCAGTCGCAGAGAACCAGAGAAGGTGCACGAAAAAAGCACTTCCTGTCGCGAATAGGCAAGGTAAGAAAAGGAAAGAAAGAAGAAGGCTGTCACAATGTCGCGATCGAAAGAACAGCACGAAGACAATGCGCAGAAGGATGCTCAAGGGCGAATACCTACTCCCTGAGCGATATCCGTGCACTCCACACAGACTTGTGCCATCGATGTGCTTCTCTTTACAAGGTTGCAACAGGTGCTGTTGTGTTTCCTAAGCGCTTCTCCAACCTGACGCTCTTCTTCTTTTTTTTTTTTTTTAAATCTCTCCTTTTTAGTCTCTCGCCGTTTTTGTGACCGCAGCTACTTTCTGTTTGCATTTTTCTTTCTCTCCTGGGTTTCCATCACTGGACACTTCTTCTTTTTTTTTTTTTTTGACAATCTGTCTGCATCGTGAGAACGAAAGATCACAAACACACAAACAAACAAAACAGTACGCAGTAAGACAATCACAGCAGGCGTTGGCGTCTGGTGCAGCACGCGCATATCCACGTATGCTGTGTCTGTCTTCTTCGCTCTCTCTCTTTTCTTAATTTTCTTTCTCTTTGTAATCTGCGTGGAAAAGGTACACACACACTTCATTTGTAGTATCCGCAAAACATAGGATAAAAGCTCTTTCTTTTCGTTTGGCTTGTTTATTTTGTTTGACAGTGGAAAGGAAGAATCAAGCCAGGTGACGCTCAGAGTGGCCACTGCATATGGTGCACAAGGAGCTACCAGCAAACCGAAACGACAAGGAATAACCGACGCTACTTCCATTCATACACACACACACTAAAGAAGTAGATCAGTGGGGGTGAGCCAGCGCACCCACATCGCGCTTGGCCACACGTTGGGAGTCACAGAACGCCACAGCCACCACAGCAATAGCCGTGCCAACGACTGCCCCGTGAAGCGGACTGTCTCTTCCCGTGCCACGTGTCAGCCCTCGCCTCGCCGTCTACCACTGATCTGTAGCGCTATTCTCTAAGTTTTCTTTTCTTTGTGGCTTGTGCTTCCGATTCTAAACGTCCCTGAAAGTAAAAAGGACAACAACACATAAGAAAAAAAAAAAAAGCCTTCCTGACAGCGCGCCTGTCATGGGGCCTCATCATCGATGTGCACGTGGGCCCGTTCGCACACACGCGTACAAGCGGTGGCGCGTCCGAGGTATGTGACATGGCTGTTTCTTTCTTATCAGTTGATCTGGTGGGATGTGTACGGTGTCTTATTACCCGCTCATCAGCTTGTGTCGTCCTTACGCGGCGTACGGAACATGTTTACCGCCCACAGTGGTTCCCTTCGCTTCGTCTTTGCTGTTCACACTGGATTTTTCTCTGGTGTGTGGCCGCGTCCTGCGGCGCCGACGCTTTCGCTCCCCCCTCCTCCCCGTCTTCGTCTCTCCATACCACATCATCTTCCCCTCCCCCCCCGGCCCCACCCCTCGTTTTTTTTTTCCTTCTCCGGATGTGCACACGTGTGTGTGAAGAACTTCTAGTAGTCATCTCTTTCTCTCGTTTCTACCATCTCCTCGTCTCGCTCGCGCGCGCCTAGCAAGCTCACCCTTCACTCTGTGCTGACCATACTCCTCTTGTAGGTTCTACGCACTGTGACGTTGCCGAGCTAAACACAGTGATAGTTGAGGTACGCCGCGTCGTGTACTTGCAAAGTATTGCGCCGTTGTTTGCTTATCGTTTGCCTTGTTGTCACTATTGTGTGACGCGCTGAGCTTTTGTGAACACTTTTTTTTTCTTTGTTATTTTTCACCTCCTTGTTTCTCGCTCTCTCTCTCGCTACATTCCGTCGTTGCCGTCCTCATTTTTTCTTTCCTTTTTCTTAGCTGCACCGCTTTGGATCAGTCTCTTCACTTCCCTGTACGATGCGCGTCGAGATCAAGTTCGGTAAGGAGACTCACCACATCGAGGTGGAGAGCGAGGCCGCAACGGTGGGTGATCTCAAGTCCAAAATCCATGCCGTGACAGGTGTTCTCCCGGCGCTCCAGAAGTTGCTAGGCAAGGGAAGCATCCAGAAAAGCGCCGATGATGTGCTGCTGAGTGCGGCCGGTGTCAAGGACGGCGCCAAGTTAATGCTCATCGGCTCCACCGCAGAAAAGGTGGTTGAGGCGAACGCACCGGTCGGCGCAGAGAAGGAAAAGGAGGCGACCCGAGAGCGTCAGCTGCGCAGCCTGCCACAACAGTTCTGGCTTCTGCCCGCCTACTGTGGGCTTCTCACAGATCCCTTTGTTGCCGGTCGTGGAGAGCCACTGGAGGGTGGCGGTGCGGAGATGGCCTTGCTGCCACTTGACATCATTCTCTCGCGCATCAACAAGCTCGGTGCATCGTCGTCGAACCCGGCCTCAACGAGCGCACAGCTGCTCGAAATCATAGGCCAGCAAGGTGCCGCACAAGTCTCACATCGGTTCCTCAAGGCACTGCCGGCCACCCAACGCACGGCCATTCAAAAAGCACACGCGGTGGTGCGTGCGTGCTTTAACTTCACCACCAAGGCGGCCAGTGCGGTGAAGCCGGTCGACGTGCTCGCGGTCGTGGACGAGTGTATGCAGATCCTCGAGACTCTCCCGATCGGCGAGTGGGCGATGATCCCTTCCGGGTGGCTCGGTATGAAGACGTACAACATTCTCTATCTACTCGTGCATCGCGATGCTGGCGAGACCTACAGCCTCGTTGTCGTGGATCGTGGACTGGAAGGCCAGGCGTACCACCCTCAGTGGCAGACTGCTGATAAGCTCAAGAGCTGTCCGTTTCTCCGCCTCGACAAGATCGCACGCGAGCGGCTTATGGACAAAACCTTCTGGCTTGTGCTGCTCTCTTTGTGGATGCGACGCAATGACCCGGAGAACCGCTCAGAATTTATCAGGGCGGAAGTCTTCTACGACGCGCTTCTGCCGTGGCTCGTGGAAAAGGACCCTCAAGACGCGACTAGCACCAGCCACGCTTCCGTGCATCGCTATGCCTCCGAGATGTTCCTGAGTGCTCCCAACACACCTGTTGGGGCCCGTGCGGATGCGGTGCAGACCGGTGCTGTTACGGTGAGCAATGACGTCGTTACCTCCGCGAAGGTATCCTTCTCTGACTTCATCACCGCACACGGCGCCTCCATACCAACGAGCGCGTCGAGCGCGATTAAGTCGGCCATCTCTGCGTTCTGCTTCTTGCTCGAACAATACGGCAACATGACGCAGGCCGAGATCAAACACATCAAATTTGTGCTCAAGTACGAGTTCTTTGCACGTGCTGCAGAGGACCTCACGCGGTACGCCCGGCGGTTCTTGACGCCTGAACGGACGCCCGCGGCGCCACGGATACCCACCAAAGCCTCCCACGCGTCGTCCGTTAGCGCGGAAGAGAGGGCCATCTGTGACGCAGTGGCACAACTCGCTGAGGCTGGCATCAACGCCACATCGTCGGAGATTACGCTGCCAGGGATTTTGGCGGAGGCCGCGAGGCTGCGCGTGACGATCAAAAGTGCAAAGAATGTCATCCTTCAAGCTGCCCACTTTGCAGGCAAACTCGTGCTCGTCTACGTCGGTGGCGAACAGTTCCCTGGCGGTAAGCAGGTGGCGCGCCTCTTGGCCGATGCCACAGCGGCGCTGGTGAAGGCTGGTACGCAGACGGACGCCCACGGGCAGCCACGCGCGCCACCGGTGGAGCTGCTCTTTCTCAGCTGCGACGCGGAGGAATCGTCGTACGAGGCCCAGTGCCAGCTTTTCTCTTTCCCACGCGCCACCTACCCGTGCTTCGAGGTCCTCAAGGTGCTCGACCTGTCCGGTTTGCCTGCGCTGATGCTGTTCGGTCCAGACGGTCAGCTCATCCACCGTGAGGGTGTGCATGCGCTACGCAAGGACCCAGAGGCGGCGCTGTTCCCTAATGGCCTGTGGAGAGGGGCGGTGCCGCTCTCGGTGACTGATGTACGCCTGCTTGAGGCTGGCGCCGCACAGCTCGCACACCATACCAAGAAACGCGTCGACACAGGTGCGCTGGACGCCGCGACGGCCGCGCACGTTGTGAAGCTGACAGCGGCTGTTGAAGCGGTTGTGAAGGCATTGCCAAAGGACAATGTACATGAGCTTATCCGCGACACCACCACGATTGAAGCGCACGATGCGGCCCCCACCGCGGCGACCCCAAAAGATGTATCCATTGCCCAGTCACTGGAGATACACGTACCCCTCGCCGAGGCTGGCTTCACCAACAGCGAGATGCTCCCTGTCGCGCCGACGACGGCCTACTACGGCAAGCTGTATCAAAGCGCCGTGCCAAAGCTGGAGAGCATCGATGCACTGCGCACGGCCACGTCCCTGCAGGAGCTTTATACCATTCTCCGACGCAGCGAGAAGGTCGTAGCGACACTCTGGGCTCGTGCAGGCCACAGCGCGACGGCCTCGCGGGTGGCTGTGCAGATGCACATTGTCGAGTTCATCACGTGGGTCTTTTCAACTCTCGTCCCCGTGCCGTTCGGCGGACGCGCGGATGGCACTGACGTGATTCCTCCCGAGGAGGCGGACATCACGGGCACCTTCTACCACAAAGGCAGCTTTGCGGACATCGTTGTCGACGCCCGCGACAGTGCGAACGACGCTACTCCGGCTGGTGCAGCCGCCATGGTCGAGGAGCCAGACGCACAGCTGGAGATGCTCCAGTCCATCTACTACCTCATGCTCTCGTACGCGAATGGCTGGCAGGCGGTGGAAACCCCCACCCGCAGCTTCGATGCGGAGCGATGCCTCATCTCCATGAGCATGCTGCTGGTTTTTGACAGTGTGCTACGCCAGACCAAGGGAAGCAAGAAGGCCCTTCTCATCAGCCAGCTTGTCGCCTCCGGTGATGGCGGCTATTACCCTTCGACGTCACTGGGCCGGCGCACCACGGCGTTTGCGAACGTGGCCGCTGCTCTTGAGCTCACCCGCCCGCACCTTCTGCCGCTTCGTTCTGCCGTGCTGCGCTACATTGACTACCTCCCCACGCGCTACCAGCACGAGTTTTTCGATTTTCAGATGCCCGACAAGCTGGAGCTGCGGAAGGGCGGCTACACGGTGCTGTTTCTTCGCACCGTTCTCGACAACGCCGGCTACTCGCTCGACGAGTCTGGTGGCCTTCTCGGTGCCAATGCATCGGAGATGGACAAGCTGATGGAGTGGCTGTGCAGCGCGCGCAGCCCACTGGCACGCGAGCATCCGGCCTTCATCATGCTGCGTGACATGGTGTTGTTGGCCAAATTCATGGGCACCATGGAAGTCCGTGACGCGCAGCTGCTGCACCGGCGCAAGGAGCTCGACCCTTTCGCGTCCTGGCGAATCTCCTTCGAGGAAGACACACCTGGGAGGCAGATGAGTGCCGGCTGGCGCACACGACCAGCACCACCCAAGTGGGAGTGCGTCATGGTCCGCGGTCGCGACACTGACATTGCCGACATCGCAGTCAAGGGCTTTGGCGACCGTGAGCTGCTCTTCGGCGATGGCCTGACGCTGCAGTCACCGATCGACGTGAGCCGGATGCTCGAGGTGGAGCACCCAGCTGAGGACGACGTCTTGCACGCCAAAAGTCTGCCCACATTTGGTGGTGCGATGAATACGGAGGAGGCCGAGGTGGTGATGTCATGCCTGACCACCCCGTACGTGCGCATTCCCTTGCTACTTGACTTTTTCTCCTCGCAGGACCGCAACACGTACTTGTTCGTGCCCGAGGTGCAGCGGTTGCTGCGCGCGGTGCTCTTTGAGCCCGCTACGTACGCCTCCACACAACAGCTCGCCGAGGCCGACCCACGCGCGGTCCCCATGCGACTGAACGAGCGGCAGCGTCAGGAGGTCGAGCGTCGTCGCCTGCGTGGTGACCTCAGGCAGCAGGACTACGAGCGCTACCTCGGCACCACGTACGGGCTCTTGCTGAACGAGATCATTCACGCCCCGGCCGCGGTGCTCCGCCCACTGGAGCGGATCCTCGAGAGCATCAAGGAGCTCGGACCGAGCTCCATCTACAGCGCGAATGCGTCCTATGTACTTTTCGTCGTTGGCCTGGTGTGCGACGTGCTTGCTTTCGTACGTTGGGTGCTGGAGAAGAAGCTGTGCGAGCAGATGCCCCTTCTCCGTGCATTCCATGAGTCCCTCTTAGCCTTTCTGGACACCGTCGTCTGCCCACTCACCGGCGAGTGGCTCGGCGAGGCGGACGCCAACGAAGACACGCCAACGCAGTGTGTCTTGTACGCGTACCGAGCGATGATGGAGAGAGCGTTGTGGAAGGGCCAGCGCGAGCTTCTCACCGGTGCACGGTCCTCCTCTGCGACCTTGCTCTCCACCGCCCGCGCCCGCGCGTCCCACGTCACACGCTTTTTGCAGAGTTGTGCCTTTGTGCGCGCGCGACACGGGTTTGGCATGGGCATGCAGCGGACACAGCTGGCCGCCCAGGAGGGCGATGACCTGCTGACGCCGGAGGAGAAGATGATTCGCTTCCTGCAAGCACAGGGGCTGGACACCTCACGTGTGTCTAAGGAGATGCTGGAGCAGGGCAAGCAACTTATGATGAGCGGTGGGCGGCGGCGGGCTGTGTTCGTGCAGATCCGCAGTCGCACGTACAACGACACGGTGCGCGTCCCGGCACTCTTCCATAGCGACGCGAGCAGCACGACGGACTCCAAGCGCATCAAGCTGCCCCCTGCCGATGTGCCTGAGAACGTCTTCTTTTCGTTTTTGCTCGAGGACCATCTGGCCATTACCGCCTTCATTGATGAACTCGCGCCGCCCTCACGCAATCGAGTCTTCCGCGCGGTCTTGCAGACGGTCCTGCGTGACACGTCTGGCACCAACGCCGAAGGGGAAGAGGACGACGATGACGAAAAGGAAGAGAATCCAGACACGAAGAGTCAGGCGCAGCAAGAGGCCACCTCACACGGTCTGCGTCGCAAGCGCTCGTCCATCAGTCCCTCGACCATGGCGGTCTCGACACGCGCGAGTGCGGTGAACTTGGATATGCTCGATCTCCCGTCCGGACGTGCCGAACACGCCTCCCGCACGACCGCGGTGGACGGTGCCGCTGCCCCCGCACCGGGCTGGACTGTGGAGGCTCCAGGCGTGTACCGTGGTCCGGCGAACAGCGGCCTGCTCTTCCACGCCCAGACCTGTGAGTTGTTCTGGCGCAATGATGAGCTCAAGCCGGTCCCGGACAGCATGTCGCACTTCACGGACTTTGAGAATATTCTCGGCAAGGAAATCTTACAGTGCGGCCAGGTCAGTCGCCACCTTCATCGTCACTGGGTACACATTGTGGGCACGCCGTACGATGTGGTCGAATGGGCGCCTCCGCCCGATCTGAAGGATCAAGGCGTGCACCATCCGCTGATCATCACGGGCAACTTCCCTAAAGAAATGGTGGAGAGCGCGATATTCGAGGGCGTCACCTACGATCGCATCGTCCCTGTCGGAAGCGAGGACCCATGGCCGGCTCGTGAGGAGCGCTGGGCGGTGGAACTTCTGTGTGACTTGTTGACCGCAGCGTTCCCCAGTGGTATGAAGTCTTTTCCGCTCGCCCCAGCCGCACTTCGGGAAGTTCGTGCGACCAGTGGCAACACCAGTGCCCCTAACGAGGAAGATGCCGATCTCATGATGCCAACGCGCGTCGATCCGGCGCATGCGCACGTGATGCGTTTCTTGTATTGTGACGCGCCGCAGTACGAAGATGAGTACGAGCGCTCAACTTGGAAGGAATTCGTCGCCTACCGCTACCCGCAGCCACGGATCGATGTGTTCAACTTGGTCCCTCACGCCCGTAAGCTGTATCGCTCGCTCGTCTTCACAACCAACCAACGGTACTGCCTACACAGCCTGGCAACGCTGACGGGGAAGCGGGAGAAGGCGTCGTTGAGGCGCATGGCGTTCATGGCTGGTGAGTTGAAGCGCCGTGTGCAGTCTGAGAGCTCGCTTGAGATTCATCGCTACAATGAGGCTATTCGCGGCCGCGAAATGTACATTCCCGCACGTCTTCTGCAGGGTGTGATCCCCAGTGCGCTGCTCGAGTCCTTCTTCTTCTGGCAGGGTCAGGACCACGTGCTGCGCGGGTACCCGCTGTCTGGTGAGTCCGCATCCGCCTCTGTGGCGTCCACGCAGCGCCAGACCGTGGAGAACAAACACCGCTCGTCGTCGACGAACCCGGAGAAGACCGGAACCGACGGCAAGGGGACGGACACAAAGGCCGCCGCGTCGTCCCTGCAAAAAGGCGAGGCCATCGACCACTGGTTCGACTACGGTGTCGAAGTGTACCTCTCGATGCCGCTGTCCGCCGCGGCGGCGTCTTCGGAGGCGGGCAGCGACGGCGGCTGCGTGTGCACCGTCGTCCGTCGCGATGATAAATACTACACGCCGATCAGCAGCACCGCCCACAGCGACACACAGAGCCACAGCCACTCCTCTGCAGGCAAGGCGCACACCGCCAAGAGCCTGCTGCACCGTGTGATGAGCAGCGAGTCACTGCCCCAGGCGTCCCCCTCCGATGCGATGACCGAAGCCCCACGGCCCGTCCGCACTGAGCACGAAGAGTCTCAGCTCGCACTCCTCCAGTCTGCCTTTCCCCACCTTGCACCAGCGGTGTGTGAGGCCCTCTTCGCACAACACCACGGTGATGTGGTGAACGCGATCCAGTGGGCGGCGTCCCCGGACAACAGCGAGGCTTTGCAGGACATGGTGCTGCGCCAGCTCATGGGTGGTATCCATAACACCGCGGAGAGCACGACCACGATCGACGAGAAGAAGCGGATGGCGGCTCAACAGAAGTCGCGCGCGGTGGCTCAAGCGATGCGGCCGTACGAGCCGAATCCGGAGAGGGATCTGGTTCTCGTAAACCTGCTGCACTGTCGTGCCTTGGCGCCGTTGCTGCAGATGTGCACGAGTATCGAGGATTGTTCCCACGTGCTCGTGTGGGGCCGTGTACTCGGCGCGGCGGACGATGTCGCGACAGTCAACGCGTTGGCGGACAAGACTGCTCTTGTCGTGCCTCAGCCGACAGCTGGCAGCGCCGCAGTGCGCTTTGTGCAGGTGGTGTCTGTGGAGATGCCGCGTCTGCGCGCCAAGCTCTATGTGCAACGCGATGACATCGGTGCAACAGGGCCATCGCTCGCGGCCTCATCCTCGTCGGGGGCGTTGGCACCGCTGCCCACTGTGTCTGGCTCGCGTCTGCGCCTCTACCTCGCCGATCAACCCGGTTGGCGCTTGGCGGAAGCGGACGACGTGACCGATGACTGGCGCCGTGCCCTGCGGCAACTGCAGGACCCATTCCAGCAGTGCGTGTTGTTGTGCAATGCCACGCACGATGTCGCGCTGTTGGTGCCCAACCACGACTTTACGCCGATGCAGATCCATGGCGATCCTTTCAATCCGATGCTGCTCTTTGATCGCTCGTCCTTCACGTGGAGGGAGTCGGTGCCGTCCCCGTTCTACCTCTACACGCTGCACGCGAGCCACGCCTTCTTGGTGCCGTCGACCTTGTCGGCTTCGCTCTACTACGCGGTGATGCAGTGCGCGACGCAGCACTACGCCGGTGCCCTGCGCACGCTGGACGCCTGCTACACCGACTGCGTCATGTCCCCTGAGGAGGCTTTCATGTTTGCTCTCTTCGAGCGCACCATGTCCGATCAGTACCCAGATGCACACGCCGTCCGCCTGAAGCTCGCCCACGCGGTGCAGTACAGCACCAACGAGTACCGCTGGCCGCTGGCCGCTGAGGTGGAGCAGTACCTGCGCAAGAAGCGCCACATCGCCGGCGACTGCCAGCTCAGTCGGCAAGAGCTTGTCGATCTGCTGAAGCGCTGCTCACATGCGTTGCCGATGGTGCGCTCGCAGCTTGAGCTGTACGCGGGCTGGCTCAGGGAGCACCACCGGAACAGCGCCATGGACACGGCGATGGTCACCGTCAAGACGCCTAACCTGGATCGCTGCGGGTTCCCTTGGGAGCGTCTCCTGCTGTATCCGTGGGAGAAGATCGCGTCCCAGAAGCTGAAGCGCCTCACCTACCAGGCCGAGAACAACGACCGCTACTGCGACGAGGAGCTCGTCAAGTTCCTCTGGAGCGACACCCTGCTGAGCGATGAAGAGACAGGCGCCAACGCCAAGAAGGGCTTTTACTTTCTCTACGCGATGAAGAAGGGTGCGGTGCAGCCCAAGCTGGGTGGCCGCGGTGTCGGTGTCGTGCTGTCTCAACTGCTCAGTCGCTGGTTCCACTTACGGCACGCGCGTTGGGGACGTGAGGCCGCCGCCGACGGTGGTGGCGAGGCTGACTTCGCCCCTTCCTGGTGTGCGACGGTGCTGCAGCTTATGGAGCTGTTTCCCTCTGCCGAGTGGCCGGCGGTCTTTGATCCGACCGAGCGCTTCTTGACCGCGCGGGGTGTGAACCTCAACCCACACGATCCTGCCGCGATGAACGAGGCGCTCTTCAACGACGGCCACTCCCGTCCGCGTCAGTCCTCGAGCTTACCTGATGCGTTTCAGACCATGAACCGCCTTGCACGCGAGTTGTTCAATGGGCGAGCCACCGCTCAGCGCGATGCACGCCAGAGCAGCATCCGTCGTACACCAGACCAGCGCCCGTGCACCGTGCGCATGCGTGATCACGTGGTCAGTCGCGTGCTGGCCCGCAACGCCGGTGTGGCGTCACTGACGCTGACGGAGAGGGACCTCGCCGCCGCGTATTTCGGTTCGACAGGCGAGACGGAGACGGCCGACGCTCACCAACGGCGACACGCGACACTGCGTGCGCTGGCGAGCGAGCCGCTGGCAGACTTGCGCTTCCACGACGCGGGTGGCCTCATTTCGACACTCAACAAGCCTGCGACGCTGACATCCGGGACGCCTGCCCATGCTCACCCGCAGCACCTCAACGAGGAGGAGGAGGAACAAGAAGGTGAGGAGACCACGCACGCATCGACAAGGGCGGACGACCTGCGTGATGAGGATAAGAAGCTGCCATTCTCGCTGCGCCAGCACCACCTCGCGCGCCCCCCACTCGCACAGAACATGCTCGACCGCCTTGAAGAGGATTCCGCACGCTTCGCACAACAGCAACGCACGACGATCCGCTACGCCTTCACCTGTCTCGGTGAGGACGCGATCAAAGGAATCGTCGGACTGACCGAAAAGGGCACGGACACGTCCGTCGCGCTCACGGCGAGCGCCATGGCAGCACTTCGGACGTGTGAAGCCCAACTGCAAGGGCTGAGTGAACGTGATACCCACGCTGTAACCGCACTGACGGCGTCCATTCTCTCTAGTGCCAACGCCGCTCCGGCAGCCCCACCACCATCCAAGCCCGCGACAGGCAGCACGAATACCGTATCCACGCACGAAGGAGCCAAGCACGTGCACTGGCTTGATCACCAGCTGCGGCGCACGGAGAAAACCCGTGTGCCGGTCACTATCGAGTGGCTCTGTGGTGGGCTTCTGAGCACGACCTTTGAGGCTGAACTCGACGCCGTGAACCCCTTCCATGGGAGCGTTGCCGTGCTGCGCGCCGAGCTCACACTCCTGATGTTACTCAGCAACCGCAGCTACTTCGCTGCCCAGAGTGCTGTGGCCGTCCGACAGGTGCGCTTGATGCTGGAGCTCTGTGCCTTGCTACGTGACGGCTCCGTCGAAGACATCGAGCGGAAGGAGGCGCGTGCGCGGGAGCTGGTGGCCCTCTTCTCGCTTGAGATTGACCCCACTGATCTGCAGTACCTTTTCGACGCCCGCAGAGCGGCGGCCACAGCTGCCTCTGCGACCGTCGCGGGATCGGACGAGCCGGCGACCTTGATGGCCCTCCCTCCCCACGTCGCGAAGCTGGTGGCTGGCCGTCTGCGCCAGCTGTGCAGCGCCGCACTCGATCTACTCACCGCGAAGCGGTACTACGTGCGCACGACGGTGGACACCACGCCTTCAGATGAGGAGCACGACCGCGAGCCGCACACCGCGTACGAGCTCGACCCTCGCTTTCTCGCCTTCGAGTTCCTCTTCAACATTCTTCTGCGTGAGCGCCAGGTGGCAATGGTACGTTGGTTCGTCGCGAATATCCGCCAAGGCCAGTCCCGCGTTCAACAGATGATCATGGGCCAGGGCAAGACCACCGTCGTCGGACCTCTGCTCGCCCTCATTCTTGCGGATGGGAAGCAGCTGGTCACGCAGGTGATGCCGACCGCACTGCTCGAGCAGACACGCGGTATCCTGCGCCGGTGCTTCAGCGTCGTGCTTGTCAAGCACATCTTCACCGTCTCATTCGACCGCAACTTCGAGGACGGTGCGGAAGGCGGCGGCGTGGAGCTGCTGTATCAGAAGCTCCGGGCGGCGGAGGAAAACGGCTCTGTGGTCATTGCCGCGCCTGAGTGCATCAAGTCTCTCTTCCTCAAGGCTGTGGAGCAGATGCACATTATTGACTCCACCGACACGCACGACCTCAACCTCGAAACGACGACAGATGAGCGGCACGCGTCGCAGGCGAGTGTACTGCGCACGCGAACGATGGCGCGCTCGACTATGGCCGATGCCATTACGCCCATCTTGGAGCTCTGGAAACGTGGTGTGCTGATCATGGATGAAGTCGATGTGCTACTCCACCCCCTTCGCTCGGAACTGAACTTCCCCATTGGCCTCAAGTACCCCATTGACATGAGTGGGCCGCGCTGGATGCTGCCCATCCACCTACTGGACGCCATCTTCTTCCTGCAGCGCGGGCGGACCTCCGAGGATGTGCAGAAGCAGCTGCAGCTCGGCACGAGCGCGGCGTCTATGCTGAGTACGATGGCGACTACGCCCGAGACACGTCCCTGTGCGGATGGAGACAAGGACAGCGGGAACGAGGAGGCCGAGAACAACGATCCGCTAGCTGCCATCGCCGCCGTGGATCGACGTCGGGCCGCGATCCTCGCGGACATCCGCACGACACTGGCAAGCGGCTTCGAGCGACGGGCACTGCAGCGCGAGCCACACTTGGTGCTTCTGGACACGTCCTTCTACGAGGCAGAGCTGCTGCCAAAGCTCGTACCGTGGGTACAGCTGTGGCTGCACGAGAACCTCCTGCAGCACCTGCACAAGAGCGAGCGGGCGAGCTTCTCGCTTGCCAACTTGGATGATTTCATCGCCCACACGACGGAGTTCTTGAACACTGCCGAGAAGCAGGACGCGAGCGAGTGCGCCTCGACGGAGTACCTGAACTCTCACGTGATGGCGTACGGCGTTAAGCTCCTCAACTTGGCGCACGACTGGCTGCATCGCCTGCTCCCACACGTGCTCTCCAAAATCGACCGCGTGAGTTTTGGTATTCTACAGCCTGGTGACCTGGCGTCCATGGTGTCGTCTGACGTGGAGAAGATGCCCTTCAGCCGTAAGATGATGGCCGTCCCGTTCGTCGCCAAGGACGTCCCCAGCCGCAGCTCCGAATTCGCTCATCCGGATGTGGTGATTGGCCTCACGGTGCTCGCCTTCCGCTACGAGGGCTTGCGTCCGCAGGATGTGCGCGAGCTGATTCAGCAGCTTAAGCAAGACTTTTCGCGTCAGGCCGGCCCGAAGGAGCATCGACCGGCGGCAAAGCTGTACAAGCACTGGATGCGACTCAGTGCTGCAGACCGAGCACGCGGTGGTGGCCATCATTTGGCTCAAGACGCGCGGCTATCGGAGTCACGAGGCGCTGAGGAGCGGCAAGACGCGGCGCAGCGTACCATGCGTCCCTCCAAGTCAAAAGCCTCCTTGCTACTTCTCCAGGACGACGCCAAGCGGGCGGGTGCCGATCGCAGCGGAACCGCGCACCACATGTCCGACGCGGATACCCTCACCGAGGCCGACGCGGCGCTGCTGTCCTTTGAGCGTGCTGGTGTGCCGCTCTCACAGCTCCAGGTCACAGATAGGGCACAGATGTCGTCTCTGCACCACATTCTGAGCCGCGTCCCCGAGGTCATTCACTACTACCTCTGCTCATGTATTTTCCCACGCACAATGAACTTCCAGCGGCTCAAGATCAGCGCCTGCGGACACGAGCTGGGCTCCTCCATGCTCTTCACGAAGCGCATTGGTTTCAGTGGCACGCCAAGCAACCTACTCCCCATCGATCTCGGTGAGTGCTACTACGAGCCCGGCAGCGACGGCCGCGTGCTCTCCGTGCTGACGAATAAGGAGGTGGTGCAGGTCGATGAGCTGCCGAACAACTGGTCGCCACTTCAGGTCTTGGACCGCATTGCGAGCGCGAGGCCCCCGTATTCTGCGCTCATTGATGCCGGTGCGCTGATCACCAATATGGACAACGAAGAGGTGGCGCGCTACCTGTTGGCCCACTTGCCGAGCTCGCTCTTCGATGGCGTCGTGTTTCTTGACAACCGTGATCGTCAGATGATTCTGCAGCGTGACAATGGCTTGATTGTGCCCGTGGCGCAGTGCGGCGTCTCTCTCTCGCGACGCTTCACCTTCTTTGACCAGGTGCACACGACAGGCACAGATGTGAAACAGTCGTCGACAGCCGTGGCAGCCATCACAATTGGCAAGGATCTCGTTTTCCGCGATTATGCTCAAGGCGCGTACCGCATGCGCGGCATTGGCAAGGGCCAGCGTCTGTCGCTCTTCTTAATCCCAGAAGTCGTCTCGCGCATTCACGATGCTCTGGGCTCGCTCCGCACGGGCAACATGCTACTGGACGTCCCCGCATGGCTTCTTCTCAACTCGATGCGTGTGGAAGGCCTGCAGTTCTTCAAGCTGTCTCTGCAGGAGCTGGCGAACGTCTGGCGCAAGAAGGCGCTGCACAATCTCGTGACCGACTCCATCTTCGCCAACAGGCACCCGGACCTGTTTAACGCCTACATGCGTTGCCGTCGCTTCCACATGTCTCGACCGCTCCCGAGCGTCAACGAGGAGGACGCCGCAACGGGTTCCCACCTCGTCCATAGGGACGCTGAAGGTGACGTGAGCGCCACCGACCTACCCTCGCTGCCCCTCATGCACTCTTCTATCGAGGAGTTCCGCGAGGTTATCGAGTATCCCGTCGACACTGTCATCGCTGCTCCCAAGTCGTTCGTCAGCCACCTTGACCAAATCGTGGAAGAGAAGCCCACCGACCTTGTCGAAGGCGATCCCGCCTCGCAGGCACTCATCCAGCAGCTGATGGACCGCATGATGACATCGATCAAGGCCACACGGGAGGCGACATCGAGCAGCGGGACCGGTGGGGGTGCGGGTGCCGAACGCGCACACGCGACGATGGACCTGAACGCGGAAATCGTCCACGAACAGGAAGCGGAGGAGGAACAGGAGCAGGAGGCTGAGCAGGAGGAGCAGCGCATGTCGGCCTTCTCGCGTGATGACGAGTACCAAATCCCGTGGTCCATCGACACGCTTCGCACTGTTGGCGCCGATCCAAAAGACACAGTAACCCCTTCGCACGGCAGCTGCTTCTACCAGCTGAACGGATTCCGAGTGCGTCCCCAGCAGCCGCTCCTCTCTGTCTCCACGCAGTACCTGCTGAGCGACAACTACTTCCGACTGGCGTGGCACGGCGTCGGTGAACGGCGTCTGCGCAACGCACTTCTTTTCCTCGAGTGGGTGCCGCTCTCTGCCCTGCACTCCGCTACGCACACCGGCAAGCACACCACCGCCTCCACACCCCAAGCAGCGCCGGCTCTGAACGAAGAAGACGACGCCCACACCAGAAGCGCAGGGTCCGCCGTACAACAGGTTTCGACGTCGCAGGCTCCCTCCGCCGTCGATCGCGGTGCGGACGTCTGCTCAGGTCTCGTGACCCTGGCAGAAGCGGAGTCTCTGCGCTGGCTGATGCACCACTCCCGACACGCACGCGGTGGCCTCAGCATGGGTCTCCGTTTTGTGAGCACAGGCCACTACATGGACGCCACCGCGCTCTTCGCGAGCATGGTGCACCGCGAGGGTGTGCGGCGACTAACCACCCACGCAGGTCACAACGTCGCCGGTGCCGAACTGACCCTGGAGCAGCGCACTCTTGCTGACGGTGCGGCTCTGCTGTACCGATTCTTCAACAACGATATGTTCTTTTCCGCCACGCAGCTGCACGTGCTTGAGCGTGTCCTCGCGAACGTATCTCCTGAAGATCGCCTGCACTTCTTCGTCGAGTGCCTCCGCGTGCGTCGGCGCCAACGCAACCACTGGGAAGACACACCCATCGCCGTTCTTTTCGTTGAGGCCCAAGAGCGGGAACACCTTCGGCAGCTCGCCGTGTACAAGCGTGTGCAGCTCATGCTGGATGAGATGGGCGACACCGTGCGCAAGGCCGCCGCCACAACACGGAACGGCGGCAAGCGATCCACGCTGCAGCGCGAGGCGGATACGGTCCTCGAGCACCTAGATCGCTTCACCACACTCCTCGCCGAGCGTTTGATGGCCACACTTGTGCCTTCTTCGGAGGCGTCCTCAAGCGGTGCCACCGCGCAGGGCGTACCGACCCTGACGAGCGACACCGTTCTCCCCTTGTCGTGTGTAGCGTCGGCTCTCCTCGAGGTGTGCGCCAAGTCTCTCAACGGTCTCAGCCCCTACGATGTCGAGCAAGCGCTGGCCTTTGGCGTCACCAAGGCACTTTCCTCGACACGCGCCTCTGACGCGACCAACGCCGCCTCGCCCTCCTCTGTTGTGAGCAGCGTGACGGTTCAGCAGCTGTACGCGCTGATGCCCGGGCTGGACCCGCATCGTCTGGCACAGAAACCAAGTGCCCAGGTGGCCTCATCGACAGCCCCTACTTCTGCGTTGTCCGAGCCGTGGCAGTGCGAGGCGTGCACCTTCCTCAACGATCCGACCTCGACGAGCTGCGCGATCTGTGACACACGACGTCCGAAGGGTGCGGCTGCCGTGGATGGCGCCTCGGCGGCGTCTGCGCAGGCGGGGCCCAGCACTTCCGTGGAGGAGGACGAGGACGGTCCGTGGTCGTGCCCGACGTGCACCTTCATCAACGACTCGCGTGTGCAGCCGTTGTGTACCGTCTGCCTCGCACCCAATCCAAATCCGCTTGTGGACAAGGACAACCGCGGGGCCGCCGGTGCGGCCAGTCCCGATGCCGCCATGAGCTGGGACGTCCCAGAGGGTTATTGGGTGTGCTCTGTGGAGCACGGCGGCTGCAGCAAGTTCAACCCCAACGCTGTATTCTACTGCCAGGTGTGTGAAAAAGCACGGCCAAACCTGGCCAGCGTTCGCTTCTAAGTGAGCAAAAAGGCGAACGAGAACAGCAAAACAGCAAAACAACAACATCAACAACCACACATGATAATCAAAAAAAAAAAAAAAGGTGAGAGACTGACACGGATCGGAGAGATCTGTTATCTTTCTTCTTCTACATCTTCTCTAATTTGTGAGACCGCGGAACCTTATTTTGGTGTGACGTCCCCCTATTCGCGGGTGAGACTTGTTTTCCTTTGTTGACACTGTGTTACTCTCCTGTTTTGGGATCGTGTTTCACCCTCGTTTGACGCGTTGATTTCGTTCTTTTTCTCTCTCCCTGATGATGTGCCACATGAGCCGCGTTTCTCTTTGTCACTTCCAACGTCTTGCGCGAGTGTGTGTGTTCGCGCGTTCTATTCCGCATGTTACACAACCAATCTCCTCTGCACACACGCACGTAAACTTGCAAGACAAGAGGAGAGCGGCCGTTCTTCCAAGCGCGCTTCTCGAAATAGACATGGTCTTTTTGCGTTGACACATTTCCTTGTTTGTGTACACGTGGCTGTCTCTTTAGCACGTCTTGTTCCCGCCCCCGCTCCCCCTCCCTCGATCACGCTATCCCTTGCATCTCACTCTCAACCCCTTTTTCTGTCCCTTCTCTCTGCCTCGATCGGCTCGCAATGACTCAGTCCTCACAATTCATCGTCCGTCGATTAGTATTCATTGAAGATCACCACGAAGAAGAAAGAGTAGCGATGCCACGCAAGGACACAAACGGCAACGAGTACATAGAAGTCACCTATCAAGGTGGGCTCTACCATATCCCAGTCGAGTACATCATCAATGAACATCCAGGAGGCCCGGCAGAGATTATGGACTACGAGGATAAGGATATGACCGAGGCTTTCATTGATCAGGGCCACTCTATCGACGCGGAAATGGAACTCGAGCAGTGGCATGTCAAGAAGGGTGTTCCAGGCGTTAGCGACGCTCTCGAACCAAACGTGACTGGCACAGAACCGGATGTGTTCACCTCTGCTCAGAGAGAGGAGGACCGCAAGGCCGAAACGGCTGCTTGGCGCCTCCAAAATACAATGACAGCTGTCACCTGTGGCGCAGCCGCAGCCGCTGTCGCTCTCGCTGTGATCGTCACCCTCCACAGGGCCCATTCGTGAAGCGTTTCGATATTTTTTCTTCTTCTCGATATTCCTGTCTCTCTCTCTCTCGCCTGTGATTTGAGATTCGCTTCTCGCAGGGTGGCTCTTGTGGCTGGAATTTCTCACGTCTTCTCTGCACCGTTTGGGTTCTTGTTTTTGCTCTTGACGGTTTTCTATTCTGTTCTCTTCTCTCGTGTTGAGTCGTGACTTGGCACCGACAGGACGTGACATACTCATTTTCTCGACTTGAGGCCAACAACACGCCGCACTGAATCATGCGTGATGGGTGCGTTACATCCCTTTGTCCTTGCATATGTTCGCACACCGCGCATTGCCAGACGCTTTCCCTGTTTCTGTCCAATGCCACAAGTTGTACCGCGTCGTTGTCATTGACCTCCCCCTTCCTGCATCCGGTGCCTTTGCTTTTCTCCTCGTGTTCAGATGGTGTATCCATAGAATCTCACACATAGATAGACCGTTAGAGAAGTCGCAGCCAATCTATTCGAAGAAAAACGCATAGATACCCTTTCTTCTCTTCACGTTCTCAATGAGTCTCACTGTGAAGCAAACGGTGTGGCGACCCTCCGCTAAGAAGGCCAGTGACGCGCCGCCGAGCTCCTCTGCTAGTTCAGCGGTGCCAACACACGCCCCCGCGCCGCTTCCGTCACAGTCCACGACAGAGACATCGACGGCCGCTGTGCCACTTCCTGCTTCACCACAACCACCACAACCAGCCGTGACGAAAAGGGAGGAATGCACCATGGACGGACTCACAGAAGAGGAACATCGGCTGCTCCGCCGACTACGCCAGGTGCTGCCACCACTAGACGATGTGCTCTCCGAAGACAGCGACAACAGCGGCGATCACCGTCACAGGGATGGCTGCGGTGAGAGCCCGTCGAGGACAGAGCGCGGAGAGGGTGAGACTGTGCGCTCCACCTCAACACACCAGGCACCGCGTGAGCCGCATCAACGCCACAACGGTGCCCGCTCGCTTCTCGAAGAGGATGCGGAAAGGACGTCCCTGTCCCTTGTCATTATTGCCAATGTCACGTACCGCGAGAACTGCATCCGACGCTGCCTCCGTCACTGGCGGTCGCGCCGGGCTCGCCACGCGGCTCAAGAACGTCGGCGCACGTACTTCGCAGAGCAGTACCACCATCGCACGCTGCTGTACGTGCTGTTCCGTGCCTGGGCGTGGCGCTTCCGGCAGCGGCAGCGACTTCAAGCGGTGGCGCGCGAGGCGGGCGGCATGCATCACCGGTTCCTCCAGAAGTGTGTGTGGCGACGTTGGAGGGTACACGTTTCGCATCAGCGCGCCGCACGCACACAGGCGGCTGTACTTGCTGAAGCGCACGCCCAGCGTATTCGGCAGCACGCGTGGGAGGCCTGGACGTCGACAGTGCATGCACGCAGCCTGGCCGGCGCCTTGTCACGGGTGCAGGACGACATTCTCCGCGAGGGACGCTTCCACCTCTGGCGTGAGTGGACGTACGGCCGGCAGCGTCAGACGCTGATGCTGGTCGCCGCACAGCCTCTCCTGTGTGTCAGTATTCCCAACGCTGTGCTTGTGTCGACCGTTCCACGTCTTCCTTTTCCATGCAACCGCAGCGGTGAGGACACGCACGCGGAGATCGCCTGGCGACACTCGCAGACCGTGCGCGGTGCCTGGATCCAGTGGCTCAAGTGGACGTGCCGGCAGCGTGCGCGACGGCTCGAGGCGTATGAAGAGACGTGTGCGCTCCTGCGGCGATCTGTGGCACAGAGGCGGCTCCACCGTGCCTGGAGTGTCTGGCTGCTCGCCGCAACCGCGGCACGCATGCACAAGAGGTTATCGGAGCAGCTTGGATGGCGCTACCTCCAGCACTGGCTCGCGCTGGGTCGCGATGCGCATGCCGCGGCGCAGCACAATCGTGAGATCAGTACGACGCGACCTCTCAAACGGTGTTTCACGCTTTGGCAACATCGCTTCCTTGATCGCACGCAAAAGTTCGCGTTGGAGGCGGAGGCGGAGCGATTTTACTGGACGCGTCACTTGCTGCAGTACGCGTGGCGAGTGTGGCTGCGTCGTCAACGCGAAGCGCACTTGGACAGCATTACACTGGAAGGGCGAACGCGTCTCCTAAAGTACATCGCCCTTCAGCGTCTTATTGATCACACGGCGTGTATGACGGCAGCCTCTGATGCGCCGGCCCCGACGGCATCCACCGCGGTGATCCCATCGCCTCCGTCGGTCGCCCCAGTCACGGCTGCTCCAGAAGTGCCAGTGGGCGACGGCGGCGTGGAATTCGAATCACCCCCGGCCCCGCTCACGGCATTGCTCACAGCGCCGCGACGACCACCGATTCCCTTGGCACCCACACCACACCACCATGTGCAGCCATCTTCCGCCCCGCCCAACACGTCCCCACCGCCACCCGTTACTTCGCAGCCCACCGCAGGGCCTCTTCCACAGCCGTCCCAGTGGCCCGCGACGCCGTCCTGGGTGGGGCACCCGCCTTATCCCTTCCCTGCTAGCTTTGGCTGGTACGCCGCGCCGCCCACCGTTCAGATCCCTTACCATCACCACAACGTGAGCGTTCTGTCGAGCGGTATGCCGTCGCCGTCGGTGGAGGGCTGGCCGGGCTTGTTCTACGCACAGGCACCACCGTCTACCGTCGAATCAGCGCCTGCCGAGGGTGTGCCGGTGCAGACGCGTGGTGAGAAGCGTGGTGTTCGAGAGTTGCCATCAGATTGCCGTCGTCACCACCGTAGAACGCAACCCCCACGCGTCGGTGTGCCTTCCTCCCGCTCGTCCTCGCTCTTGTCGGCGTCCTCATCATCTGACTCATCATTGGATTCAGCGAGGCGATCCCATGCCAGGTACCACCGTGATCATTCTCACCGGTCAGTTGACGAGGACCGATCTGCGCAGCGGGGCACACACGACAGACAGCGACGCTCCGTGCCTCCTGTCGCGACGAACGCGCACGTCCCGCGCCTGAGCTTGGTGCCCGCCATACCCACCTTGACATCCTCGTCGGGGCAGCTGTGGCACGAACAGCAACAGCAGCGCACCTCTCATGTAGCCGTTTCTCCATCTCCTGACCGCACGCCGTCATCCCCTGACGCACTGTACCAGGAGGGCAAGCGGATCCTCACCGCGTACAAGGCACGAAAGGCGGCTGCCGATGGTGAAGAAGCTGAGCTCGCCGCGGTGGAGGCGGAGCTGCGTCTCTACGAGCACGTGCAGATGGAGAAATTGTCTCTTCAAAGCGACGTCTTGACTACGTCGACAACGCCCAACACACAAGGTGCCTCGCCCGATCGCATCCGATACCTACAAGAGCGGTTCGTGCAGCTTCACCAACGCCGGCTACAGCGGGAACAGCTGAAAGCACAACTGCGTCAGTTTGTATCGCTGCTGCGCAGTCAAGACCACCGTGTTGACACATCGCTGATGCGTTTATTTGATTCGAGCGTTGTCTCCCTGTGACGATATGCGCGCATGTGTACACAGGACCAAAATGGAGATCGAAGTGCCCCCCCCCCCCCACACGGGCAGAGCAAAAGAAAACAAGAAAAACGAAAGAAAAGGATGTACCCGCCAAGGCAACGACAACCTCGAAGACTACGCTACAGACGCTGCCCAAAGTTGGTGGCTTTGCTGCGGGTGCGTGCGGACGGCACAAACTCGGACGGGCACACTGCTCTTTCCTTTCCGCACTCCATTTTTTTTTTTTTGGAGCGCCGTTGTGTCATTTTTTCGCACCTTGTGTATCTGATGGTATGTCGTCACCTTCCCTCTGTGCCTTGAATCTTCTCTTCACCTCTTGCTTCCACCAATGGTTTCCCTATCCCCGCATTCTTCACGCCGTCTACCTATGTCTGTGTCACGTGTCTATTTGAGAGCCCACCACCGCGCTCTTTGTTTCCTGATCCTCTTTTTACTTACCCCCCTGCGTTTGTTTTTTTCGGTCCTCTTCGTTAGTCGAATACAAATCTCTTTCGCCCCCTCCCCCATACACACACATCCACCTCCAAATGTTTGAGATCTTCCGTGCGGGACACAACCTCCTCTACGCGAAGCCCTCGCGCACCCCTCCGGA
Source organism: Wallacemonas rigidus (assembly GCA_030849045.1). Lineage (NCBI taxonomy): Eukaryota > Euglenozoa > Kinetoplastea > Trypanosomatida > Trypanosomatidae > Wallacemonas > Wallacemonas rigidus. The sequence continues at coordinate 49,711 of JASAOL010000539.1, forward strand.
TCCGACCCTCTTACCCAGCTACATGCAGAACAAGCAGGGCTTGTGGCTGCACTGGCAGGCGTGGTGGCCGCGCGAGCTGCCGACGAAGGATATCAAGGGTGTCGTCTTCATCGTGAGCGGGCTTGGTGAGTGGAGTGGCCGCTACGATTCCGTGGCCCTGCGCCTCAACAAGGAGGGCTACGTGGCTTTCTCAGTTGACAACCAGGGTGCTGGCGGCAGTGAAGGTGTCCGTCTCTACGTCGAGAAGTTCTCTGACTTTGTGGACGACATCCAGCTCTTCGTGAACCACATCACCATACTGTACCCGGAGCTCACCAAGCTGCCCCGCTTCCTGCTCGGCCACTCCATGGGCGGTCTCATCTCGACGCACGTCGCGATGCGCGCACCGGACGCGTTCAACGGCGTCATCCTTAGTGGTCCCGCGTATGCCTCACCGGTGTTCAACCCCGGTAGCTTTATTCGCGCGTGTGTTGACTTCTTGGGCCGGTGGGTCCCCAAGCTGCCCGCGATGGCGGTGAAGGCCGGACTGGTCAGCACAAACAAGCCTGTGATGGAGATGGTCGAGCAAGACCCATTCTACTGCCGTGCGCGGCTGCGTGCGCGGTTCGGCAGCGAGTTTCTGCACGCACAGCTGCACGTGTTCGCCTCCATGGAACGGAGCTCTTTCCCCTTCCTCATCGTTCACGGCGAGGGTGATTCGCTGTGCACTGTCGACAAGGCGCGCGAGTTCCACGAGGCAGCGATCTCGAAGGACAAGCACATCATCACATACCCTGATGCGTACCACGAAATTCTCACAGAGGTGTGCCGTGAACAGGTCCTCAATGACGTCATGGAGTTTATCCGCAAGCGCACCGTGTGACACCGCACCAGTACACCTGTCCGCTCTACATATATTTTTTTGCCAGCGTGACTGACTCACATACTTCGTCTATGTAGTTCAGCCAGACGTTTCTTGTGTTTCCATACCCTATCGCAGTTAATATCTTCTCCGGAAGACCATGACAGGGCATAATACTTTTCTTCGAATGCATAAAAGGACATTACCCTGTCCCCCCCAGAGTCGAGTGCGAGAGCGGCCCGGGGATCAGAAAAAGGGGAGGTGCGGCAGCTGACAGTGTTCACTCGTACAGTTCACACACGCCGGTGCGTACCGCATTGATCGCATGATTGCCAGCGTGCGGTCATGACAGGGTCAACTTCAGCCCAGAATGAGTTCCCCACCCTCCTCGGTACGCTGAGCTCGCACTCAACCGCTTCCCTTGTGTCTCCCCACACCCACTATGGCCTTGTCACTTCCATCACCCCCTCCCCCGGCACCGCTTGCACAAAAAAACACGTGTCCACGGTGACAGTCTCTATTCGCCTTCATCACTGTGCTCCACACTGTCGAAAACAAACAAATCACCTTATTTGGACTCTCCCCGGTCACACCATGCCCACGATTAACCGCGCTGAGCTGGATGCCAAGGTCGCCGCCATCTTCGACCAGGTGGTGCAGTGGCGCCGCCACATCCACGAAAACCCGGACCTGTCCTTCCAGGAGGTCCCCACTGCGGACTACATTGCCAGCGAGCTCGAGAAGATGGACACGGAGCACCGCCTGAAGATCCAACGCCCGCTGCCGAACTGCCTGATTGCGGACCTGAAGGGCGGTGCTGGTGAGGGACCGATGATTGCGCTCCGCGCTGACATCGACGCGCTGCCTGTCCACGAGATGGCTGACGTGCCGTTCAAGTCGAAGAAGGACGGCGTGATGCACGCGTGCGGCCACGACACGCACGCTGCGATGCTGATGGGTGCTGTGAAGCTCCTGCTGAACGAGGTCGGCCAGATCAAGGGCACGGTGCGCTTCCTGTTCCAGCACGCCGAGGAGCTCGTGCCTGGTGGAGCGAGCCAGATGGTCGCTGCCGGCGTCATGAAAGGTGTGGACAAGGTATTCGGTGAGCACATCATGCCTTTCCCGTACGCCCCTGCTGGCACTGTTGTGGTCCGCCGCGGCGCGATGCTCAGCAGTAGTGACAGCATTCGCATTAACGTCATCGGCAAGGGCGGTCATGCCTCGCAGCCCGACGTCGCCATCGACCCTGTTGCCATTTCCTGTCAGCTGGTGACGGCTCTCCAGCAGGTGGTGTCGCGGAAGATGCCGTCGAACCTGGCGCCTGTGTTCTCCGTGTGCACGATCAAATCGATCACGGACAGCTACAACGTGCTGCCTGACTCTGTGGAGCTCAAGTGCTCACTGCGTGCACGCGATCCCGAGGTTCGGCGGAAGGCACTGGAACAGGTGCGCCAGATCAGCGAGGGTATCTGCGTGGCGATGGGCGCCAGGTGCGAGATCGAGAACATTGGTGGCTATGAGGTGACCATGAACAATGACGAAGCTTTCGATATCTCTGAGCGCGTTCTGGAGCAGGTGCTCGAGTCGAAGGACAAGATCGTCTACATGAAGGACACCCTGGGTGGTTCTGAAGACTTCAGCGCGTTCCAGCAGTGCTGCCCCGGCAACTACATGTTCATCGGCACGTACAACGAGGAGCTTGGCTGCACGGCTTTCAACCACAACCCCAAGTTCAAGGTGGACGAGGAGTCGCTGAAGGTTGGTGTGAAGGTGCACTACGGCCACATCCACGAGCTCCTCATGCAATGAGATGCCCGGCTCGTCGCTTTTACTTCTTTCTCCCTCATTTATTATTATTCGTTTTTTTTTTTTTCGATTTTGTTTCACACTCACAGTCGCGCAGGCTACTTCTGTAGTCTTCACTCCGCACGGTGATCCTGTCCAATTGAAAGCGCAGACGTTCATGTCCCTGCACCAGATGCTTCCGACGTTGACCACCAGCGCTTGCGTTTCCTGAATTCGCTTTGAAATCGCACGCTCACTGTGCGTCGTGGATCGTGCATCTAGTGTCTCCAAGACATCCTCGTTGTTACACACTCCTTTTTTTTTTTGTTCGTTTCTCCCCCCCCCTTTCTCCCCTCTCCCGTATCGTGGAAGTACATTTTCCCACCTTTTATTCAACGCAACGTCTCATCTCGTCCGTCGGTTGGGTGTGTCCATGTGTACTCAGCACTGATGCGCGCCGTTCAGTAGCGTGCCTCTCGCATCCCAGACGCACTGAAAGCGAAGCGTGTTCCACTGTCGTGCTGGATGACTCTCCCCACCCCAGTCTGTGCGCTCGTGTGCTGTGCCACTGCGTTCCTCACGATATCGGCCTTCCTATCCTCCGCAATCTGCTGTCCTATTGACTTTTTTTGTTTTGTTTTGTGTGCCCGCTTTTTTTTTTCTCTACCTTCGATTTGATCACCTCAGAAAAAACGAAAACAGCCATTGTACAGGCCGGACATTCGCAGCTCTCCAGGACACACACACACGCGGCTAGAATCCGTTCACATCGATCCCTTTCTTCTCACGCACTCCCACGATGACCGACGTGCCCATCAAGAATGTGTCCGTCGTGTCGCAGTATGACGCCGACTACGTCGAGGCCACAACGCTCCCATCTGTTCCGGAGCTGGCATTCAATCTGACGATACCAAATCTGCTGCCGGCGCTGTCCGTCTCTTTGTACCAGTGCTCCTTAGCGACCCTCGTCACCGCCGACAGGGTTGAGAGTCTTGTGCTCAACTCGCGGAATACCGGTCGCCTCTTGGTTACCACGGTCATTCGGAAACCGTTCAAGTTCCCTGTCGCGACGGCGAGCCCCGAGGTGCTTGTGGCGGATATGTCCGGCACCGCGATCCGCGCGCACCTGTGTGGCTTCCCAGACGCAGACGACCGCGCGGCTCTGGAAGAGAGACTGCCTGTTGGCAGTGTGTTAGTCTTTCCGCATCCCTTCTACCGTGAACAGACCGACAAGGCGCGTGTGCTGCGTGCGGAGCGTCCGTGCGAAGTGCGTGTGCTGTTGACACCGGCGGTACACGATCTGACACTGCCTATCACCATGCCCCGTGTCCTCACACAAGCGCAAAAAGACGCGTGGTGGCAGACGGCCTTGACGGATGCTAATCACCGCAAAGAACTCGGCAATGCGCGGTTCAAGGCAGGCCAGTACGAGCTTGCGGTGAACGCGTACCTCGACGGCGTGCTGTGCTTGTTGAGTGACCTTCCCTGTGACTTGACGGGCTCGCCTCTCGCAGAAGACGGCGCAGCGCCGGCCAGCGCTGAGATAGTGCCTGACGACGGCCCACATCAACCCGCCGGTTACACACCTGATTACGCGCTCACTTGGCGCCTACCGCACCTTGATGACAAGAATCCCTCTGCGGCAGTGTACGAAGCGGCTCGTGACGCTATCGCCACGTTGTTGAACAATGCCAGTCTTGCCAGCTTCAAGCGCGGGCACACGCGTCTATCCCTGTACTTGGCGCAGAGCAGCCTTTTTGCACGACGCGTGGCGTCCACGATGCTGCCGACAGTGGACCTACCGGATGGTGCGATGAAGGCCCTCCTGAGGCTCATCGCCGCACTGCTGGACAGTTATCGACTCGACGAAGCACACACGCAGCTCATTCGCGCGGAGACGGTTGTCGAAAACGCCTTGAGCGGTGCCACACACCCTCATCGCGCGTCCGTGGTCGCCCTGCGCGAAGAGTGGTCTCAGAAAGTGCGCGAAATGCAGCGCGACCTCAACCTTGCCGAGTGGCTGCTGCAGGAGCACTCTTGGCGCCGTGACCGAACCTTTGTCCACCAACACCTCCGCTCACACGCCGGTTTCTCTGCCGAAGGGATTGTCTGGCCTTCGCGCTTTCACGCGCGCGAGGCCATCCCGGCAGCGGAGGTGCTGCTCATTGAGCGTGCCTTCTCGTGTCGGCGACCTGCGGACTCTCAAGAGGCGCTTGTTTCTCTCCTCGATCACATCGAGGCTCACGCGGACGCCCTGCTCCCGCTCTTCCGGCCCTTGCCGGCTGTGGAACAGCAACCCACGGACGCGGCTCAGGCGGCCTGTGCGAAGAAGGCCCGTTTGGGCTCGTGGCCCCACCTGAGCACGTCCACGATTTGCCGTCTAGGCTGGTCGCTGGCGTATCGCAGCGAAGCACACGTCGATGGTGCAGATCGTGGCGCGCTGACGGTCTCACTAGGCCCGCTTGTGGCGTCACTGCCACACGACTGCGCGCCGAACACGCAGGTCCTGGTGAAGGGCGATACGGTTTTCCTCGTCTCTCTCCGGTCCATCGCTGCTGGCGAGCTCGTGACGCGCAGCTTCTGTCCGACTTGTCTACCCACCGCGCTCCGCCAGGCCCGACTCGCCGCGCAGCACAATCTGGCATGTCACTGCGACCGTTGTCGCCGCCAAGGTGATCTCTGGGCGAGTGGGCAGCGGGAGAGTGAGGTGAGTGAGTGGTGCTGCCCAGTGTGTGGTGGTCCTACACGCACTGTTTTGGGTCCCTCACGAATCGCACCTGAAGACACGATCGAAGCGAAGGAAGCAGGACATGAGGAGTCAGGCGCGGACGTCTCCGAGACCGCCTGGGTCGTCTGTGCGGACGGACGTTGCGCGTGGTCAGGTGAGAACCGTCAGACCACCCAAGCCCTGTTTCACGATGCGCTTGTGGCCACTGAGGTAGAAGACGCGGGTCACGATGCGAGACAGCTGGACAGTGAAGGCTGCTCTGCGGCGGCTTTTGACGTGGACAAGCGACTACCGGCAGGGAGCTGGCTGCGTTCAATGTGGTGGTGTCGCCTGGCTCGACGCTCGGCCTCGCACACGGACAGCGCATCGTACACTTCCTACCTCGCACGCCTGCTTCAGCAGTGTGGCCACTACCCTCCCCCGGCTGAGCTGCGGTGCTTCGTCGTGGATATGATCTGCCAAGCGATTGTCTCGTTCCGCCGTCAAACGCCGCTGGACGAAGAGTACACGTTTTTGCGCTTCTTTGGGCTCTCACGTGGACTCGTTGAGGCGTGCTTCGAGGCTTCTGGGGGAGACATCCAAAGAGTGTACAACGCGCTGTCCTAAAGTCTTTGCAGAGATGCCCGCGTCTGTGAGCGGGGCTACTTTTTCATCCCGTGCTCTGTAACCACCAGACACGGTCGTCGCTTCACGACCACACACCCTCTTGCTTTTCTGTCACCCATTTCTTATCTGCGATTAACGAGCCACATGCGCGGTCCTACAAAGAAGCAGAGAGAGAGAGAGAGAGAGGAAAAAAAAAAAAAGAACGAGTCGATGGTGCCCCGCTCGTGAGAAGGAGGGAACTTCATCGTATACCCATAGCGTGTCCCCGACCCGTGCTTTGTCGACCAGATCAGAGTACCGCTACGCACTGTTTCTCCCCCTGTCTGTCCTCTTCGTGAAACCAAAGTGCGTACGAATCGGCCCTGTTGCTTGTCGTCTCTCTGTATCTTCTCTTCTTTCGATCTCTCTCTTTTTCTCTGTCCGCGTCTACGTTGGTCAAGTCAAGTAACTCTCAACTAGCGACCATCATCAACAAAACAACAGCCACATACTCGGATCCGCGAAGAGAACAATGCCCACGATTAACCGCGCTGAGCTGGATGCCAAGGTCGCCGCCATCTTCGACCAGGTGGTGCAGTGGCGCCGCCACATCCACGAAAACCCGGACCTGTCCTTCCAGGAGGTCCCCACTGCGGACTACATTGCCAGCGAGCTCGAGAAGATGGACACGGAGCACCGCCTGAAGATCCAACGCCCGCTGCCGAACTGCCTGATTGCGGACCTGAAGGGCGGTGCTGGTGAGGGACCGATGATTGCGCTCCGCGCTGACATCGACGCGCTGCCTGTCCACGAGATGGCTGACGTGCCGTTCAAGTCGAAGAAGGACGGCGTGATGCACGCGTGCGGCCACGACACGCACGCTGCGATGCTGATGGGTGCTGTGAAGCTCCTGCTGAACGAGGTTGGCCAGATCAAGGGCACGGTGCGCTTCCTGTTCCAGCACGCCGAGGAGGTCGCACCGGGCGGTGCGAGGGATCTCGTCGCTCGTGGTTGCATGGAGGGCGTGGACAAGGTGTTCGGCCTACACATCGTTCCACTCCGAAGCGTGGGTGCGGGTACGGTGTGCGTCCGACTCGGCGCTATCCTACACAGCTCTGACGCTCTTCGCATTAACGTCATCGGCAAGGGCGGTCATGCCTCGCAGCCCGACGTCGCCATCGACCCTGTTGCCATTTCCTGTCAGCTGGTGACGGCTCTCCAGCAGGTGGTGTCGCGGAAGATGCCGTCGAACCTGGCGCCTGTGTTCTCCGTGTGCACGATCAAATCGATCACGGACAGCTACAACGTGCTGCCTGACTCTGTGGAGCTCAAATGCTCGCTGCGCTGCAAAGACTCTGACATCCGCCAACGGTGCCTGGCGGCGATCAAGCAGATCAGCGAGGGTATCTGCGTGGCGATGGGCGCCAAGTGCGAGATCGAGAATGTCGGCGGTTATGATGTGACCATGAACCATCCTGATGCGTTTGCGGTCTCTGAGCGCGTTCTGGAGCAGGTGCTCGAGTCGAAGAACAAGATCGTTTACCTGGATGCACCAGCCGGTCCTTCTGAAGACTTCAGCGAGTACGCCAAGGTTCGCCCTGGCAACTACATGTTCATCGGCACGTACAATGAGGAGCTTGGCTGTACTGTTAACAACCACAACCCCAAGTTCAAGGTGGATGAGGAGTCTTTTAAGACCGGCATCAAGGTGCACTACGGCCACATCCACGAGCTCCTCATGCAGTAAGACCGCTTCACTTCCTTGGCTGCGTCCTGCGCGTACTCAAACTTCTTTTCGTTCTATTTCCTGTGCCAGCGTTTCTATATGCGTCTTTGTCTTTTTGAAACAGACGTGTTCCTCCCACTATTTTTTTTTTTTTGATTCTTGTTCGTTTCGCGAACCCAGTTCTGGCTCGACATTCGCGTTCATCTGTTTGTCTTTTCTCACTCCTACGGATGCCAACAACGCGTATTAGAGGTGTAGTGTTGTCTCTGCGGCAAATGATATTCCACAAAAGTTCAAATCAAATGCGAGACAAACAGAAACAACATATCTATCCCTTGTCAACCTGTCTGGAGCCGATTTGTACATGAACAACCACCGAGCACATCAGGTACAACCGCTTGCCCACTTGAGTGTCCCACACTCGGGTGAACACTCTCTCCCGCAGTCCTCCCTGGCGGCCCCCCGTCTGTCTGCTGCTCGTTCTTCCCCCCTCCCATCATCTCTCTCTCTCTATTCGCCTCTCACCCGCTTCCACTGTGACAGCTGCGGCTCCTAGCCTTTTCATTGCCATCCACACACGAAGCGCGTACGAGAGGCTGCTTTTTTTCCCCCCGTTGTTCTTCTTGTACCACCAACGAACATCACCTGAACGAGTCAACACCAACTCAGCTCGTTGAAACGGCGTATTCGACCCACCCATGACGCGCCAGACTCACTGTTTCGCGCTGCGTACCGCACTCGTCGCATTGCTGCTCCTGGTGTGCTTGAGCATCCCCTTCGCCGATGCCATTCTCACCGAAGTGGCCGCGGGCGAGCAGTTCACCATCACGGAAATGATCGCACCGCAGACGGCCACCACTGTGCAGTTTCATATTGGCGCGGACGAGAGCCCGCTCGACGTGCGTGTGGAGGACGAGAACGGTAAGATGCTCTACTCGTGGCACGCGCTACGCGAGGGCGTCTTCACGATCGCGGCCTCTGAGAAGGCGCACGGCGTGGTCCTTGTGCTCGACAACAGCGCCTCCCGCTTCACCAGTGTGCGCGCCAACTTCTACGTCCGCAAGACCACTCTTCTCGACAAGGTAGGCAATAGCGGACCGTTGGATCCTATTGAAAACAAAATGCAGACGATCTCCGCGTCGCTCGAGAGCCTCCATCAACTGCAGATCAGTCTGCGAAATCAACAGAAGGACCACCGTGCGACTGTCGAGGATGCAAACGAACGCGTGCTACTGTGGTCAATCTTTCAGATTGTGGCCCTGGTGGGCATGTCCGGCTTCCAAATCTTCTTTCTGAAGCGCTTCTTGGAGAAGCGCACGGTCCTGTAGGGAAGAAAAAAGCAAGAACGATATGAACGCAACAATAACAACGTGACACGCGTCAATCGGAAAAGTGAAGCAAACAAGGAGTCAAATGACACAGTAAGTGAGGCTGAGCAGCTGCTAACGATCACATAGGTGTGTCCCTGTCGTGTTGCGTCGCCTGCTATTCATTACAGCGTTACGTTTTTATTTTCTTTGATGTGTTGTTGGGCTTCTTGCAAGTTTTTTTTCCCCTTCCGTTCCTGTTGATGGTTGGTGATCTCTTTGTCCCCCCCGATCGGTTTCTTCTCTTTCGAAGCAACACGAATGCAGACGACTTCCCGCGCCGACACGCCCACGTGCTCGCACAGAATGCCTCCCCGTAGGGCGTGCGCTGGTGCCACTGCTGGCGTCGTGGCTACGCCCGCTCCTGACTCCCGTTGGGCTCCTATCTCCACCACGGTCTCGTATCCCGCATCTCGCCGCGTCATCCACGATCCTCTCCGCTATACAAAGCGTCGTTGTCATGTCTCTAGATGGAATGGAGCGGCAACACATACTCGAGTGGTATCTTTCACACGCTGCGCATCATGTCGCTCCAACCAGCCTCTCATCATCATCCTGTCTTTCTGCCGACCCTTTCATGGCTGCTTCCGTACCCTCCCCCCGTCTCCCCGGTATCTTCATGAGTGCTGGTCAATTCAAATCGAGTGAAAACGTTCTCAGGCAGTCGGGCCACACTCTCTCTTCTCCCTTTTTGTGTGTGGATACCACAGCACAGCTGCCGCTCGTACCAGAACCACATCCTCGTCTTTTTTTCCTCGAGACTCACGTGTTTGCGTGCCACCGCTTCCCACCTACCGACAGTATGACCACTGAGTTCACATTCTCCGAGGACAGCACGCCGCTCGCGTGCTTTTCGGAGACCGACGCACGCAACGCGGGGGCTGAGACGTTCACGGAGCAGCTGCGTAAGTGGGGCTTCTCTCTCGCAGAGACCGCTTCGGCCACACCGGCATCGATGGCCGCCCTCACGCCGCCCAACACTGTTCTGGCGCGTTTTCACTACGCCTCGCCGACGTCTGCCTCCTCTGCGCTCCATTTTCACGACGGACTGGCCCGCGACTTCCTTCGCTGCTTTTTCGCGACACCGTGCGTATTGCAGCGTATACCGTGGGGCCGCACAGAAGACGACGATCACCATACCGCACGAGGCTCTGCGGATGCGGTTCAGTTCACTCCCTTGACATGCGAATGGACATCCTTGCAGCCGCTGGAGGAGGCACTGGTTGAGGGTCGCGTCGCGCGTCGCCTGCGTGACGCCCAAAGCCCGGGTGGCGCTTCCTCTGAGGTGTCGCATAGCACGGACAGCCCTCGACTGCCGCTTGTGAAGCGACCAGAGCGCTACTTGAGCAACGGCCTGTGCGTGGCGGATGAGCTGCGCGCTCTGTGCCTTCTACCATTAAACGCCGATACCGAGGCGGATGAAGATGACGATGACGACGACGACGCCTATGACTGGTCGGGTGCGAGCAGCTGCGGACTCACACGCCGCGCTCTGAGGACCGTTCTTTCCCAGGACAAGAAGCGTGAACTGATCTACCAGTTCGTGCGTGCGCTTGCGATTGGTGGAAGTACCATGAACCAATATGAAGACCATCTCGATCCCTACCTGGACGCAGCCCGCGCACTCTACCGCACTTGTGTAACCTCGCTCGACGTTCAGCGCGTGTCTAAAGCAGCAGCCTCTCGTGAACCGACTGAATCCGGCGTCGCTGCTCTCGACGAACAGAATGACAGCCGCACGGACGCCCCCAAAGCAGCGGACGCGTACCTTTTCGTGCCCAAAGTCCTTTCGCGGGCCTTTGACATCACACAGCTTCGTGGCCAGCGTGTGGCGCCTGCCTTGGACGTGGCTGCGGCTGCGACCGGCTTCTGCCAGGTTATCGTGAACCCGCAGGAACAAACAGTGGTCTTGTGGTGCCACAGGTCGTCCACCATGTGAGACGTCGCGTCGGACAGCGCCCCAGACGCCACCAAAGCGTTCACATGGGCAGTCCGATCGTATCGGTCCTCGCTCACCCCTGGCATGGGACGCGTGCCGTCCGTCATGGCGTCCTTGTAGCCCTCGTTACAGGTTCTGAACATGTGTGCGTGTGTGTGTGTTTCGCGATTCCACTGGTAGACGCAGCCTTTTTTCTATGCATGTATAGCAGCGTCGCACGCACCCTCACTCACAGACGTAGAGCACGGAAGTAGACGAATTGTCATTCTGATAGATGTCAACACACGTAGGAGGATGGACACTGAAAATATCTCGTCTCTCAGCTGTCGCATGCCGCATGATGCGCCTCACTTAGAAGTGGTGCTCACACACACACACACAAATACACTTGACCTTCTTCTGTTTTGGCCATGACAGTCAAAGATGTTGTCAGAAAGGGTTCATTCGCCCCCCCCCCCACACAGATGACACACTTTTTGATGTTCTCGTCTTCGCATCTCTTTCTTGACATCCCTTGATTTGTCTTCCTCTCCACTCTCACAACTTTACCGCCCCGTACAGGATCGCGACACCCGCTTTGTCGCGTCCATGCAAGCTCTGCCGCCCTCGAAGCGAGTGAGTTGAACCGAACGGTTCCCTTGTGCGTAGCCACACCTTTTCTCTTTTCTTCGCTTTACGGCTCTGTGCACATCAACCTGTGGCGTCTGTCTTGCCAGCCACATCCCCCCCTTTCGCATTCTTAGCGCGATGCGTCTCTCCCCGCGTCTACGCAGACGCATTGTTTGCATCGCACTCCTTGGAATCGCGTCGTGGCCGTGCTTCTCGACTGGTGCCGACCCTCTCCACGATGCTTCCTGATGTCATGGCCGCTTTCGGTGCACGGGCCTGAACTGGCCCGACTTCTTCTACAACGAAGGCGAGGTGGGGTGGGGTGGGCGTGTTTCTGCTCGCGCGGCAGCGACGGATGCTACGGTCGCGACGGTAGCGCCTACTGTGTGTTCGCAGGCATCGCCACTCCTACTGTGTTGCGTGGCCTCAAGGGGAAACCGAAGCCGCACACGCCGGCACAGAGTACGGCCTCTGTGGCTCGTGCAGTCCCGGCTATCAGCTCCCCCCCCCCCACAAGACATGGTGCTTCGCAGGCGACACCAGCCGCTGCGCTTCGTGTTCGGCAGACAACGTCTGCGTGCAGTGCCTGCCCGACTACGCGCTGGCGTCCGATGGACAGTCCTGCGTCGCGTGCGACATCGCCAATTGCCAGACCTGCAGTGCGGATTCTGTCTGTGCCACACGCAAGGCCGGTTACTCGATCGACGCCACCAAGAACGTGTGCTGCCAGTGCGACGTCGCGCTCCGTGCATCCTGTGGTGCTGGTTACACGTGTGCCAAGTGCGTGCCGGGCGACAAGCGGACGGGGAACACCTGCGTCCTTGAGGGCTGCACGCGCGAGCACTGCGCGGAGTGCCTGTTCGGCCAGACGGGCGAGTGCGGTGGCTGCGAGGTTGGCTACAGTCTGACGCCAACGCTTCAGTGTGAGCCGCTGGCGTGTATGCCCGCACACCGCACGTCATGCCTGCGCGGTCGCGCCAACACCTGTGTGCAGTGCGAGAGTAGCTATGTCGTCGATCCGCAGGGCACAGGTCAATGTGTCCGTCAGGGATTCTCGGTGCCGCACAGTGTGCTATACGTGTGAGGCTGTGTACGCGCTCGCGACGGGCGGCAGTGGTGCGTGCGAGGTCTCCATTTGCCGTGTCCCGCACTGCCATTCTTGTCAAGCCGGGCACACCGACACGTGCGAGACTTGCGAGAGTGGGTACACAGTCCAGTCCGGTGGTGACGTGTGCCTACGTGACCCATGCGGTGTCTCACAGTGGGAGCAGTGTGCGGCCGATGAAGCGAATACGTGCGTGCAATGCGCGGGTGGCTTTGAGGTGAGCCAACATGGCTCTGGCTCGTGCCGCCCCACCCAGTGTGCGGTACGAACACGCCGTACCGCTGTGATACGTGTGAGTCTGGCTATTGGTTCGACAGCGCTGGTGGCTGCACCGTGTACTGCTCAGGGTACGCACGCAGTGTGTGTCGTCGTGCGTCAAGGAAACGCCTGTGTTGGACATCCTCGTTGTCGTGGTCTCTGCGCTGCAGTGGGTGCTGCTTCTGTTGGCGTTTTTCGTAGGCTGGTGTGTGTGCCGTCGTTGGCGCCGTGAGGATGAGCGCGATCGTGCGGAGGTCTCTGCGTTCCTGAACGCAAAAAGAGGCCCGCCACAGCGTTTGAGTGACGACTTCACTTCCGACCACACGAATGCCTACAGTGGCGTGGTCGGTGGATTCGCGAAGGTCACGAACGTGGCTCCTACGGACGGCAAACCATCCCGATGTGTCAGGGGCTCTGCGACGCCACCGCCTGACGGTCCCTCCTCGCGGCATGCGGACCCACTCGCCGCCCAGTCTCTCTCTCGCTTTCTTCCCTGTCTGGTGTGTTCCCCGAGCCGCCTGGTGCAGCGATCAACGGATTGGACGGGATGGCACCCGGTCAAGTCCCATCGACCGTGCGTCGCCGTCGGGGCGTGCGTCGCCACCACACCAAGCCGTCCCCCCCCCCTTGACAAGTACGCCACTGACAGACATCAACGCGCCAGCGATGCCTGGCGCGTCGGGTGCTGGTGACATCGAGATCGAGTTTTAATTATCTCGCATAGCTCGTATTTGTGGCGTGGTACAACGTGTGCATATCTCAATGTCAACGTTAGTGGTCCCGTGAGAAGACGAGACGCGCGTGCACGTCCTCTTGTCCGCTGGACTAGCGGTAGGCGTCCGTCATTGGTCTTGGTGTCCTTGCGCTTTTTTTTTTTTCGTTTCAACTCTTATTCCCCGCCTTGCTGCTCTTCGTGATGTACGGCGATAGGTCTGGCGACTCCCTTTCTCTTCGTGTGCGCCCTCACTTCCAATGACGTAAAGTTGGATATACGCATCTCTCTCTCTTTTTTTTTTTTTGTTGTCGTTGGAGTGCTAGAGGACATCGCTCATCGTGTTTTCCCTTCTAGTGCGACGAGTGTCTGGGAGGCAGCTCTTCGCACTCATTGTTCACAGCGCCGGAGCACGTCCTCTCTGTCTGTCCCTCTCTTGACACCCTCCGCCTTCACTTCGATCGCCTTCACTGTGCGATGATCTGCCAGTGGCACAACTGCTTCTCTCTCTCTCTCATCCCCACCCCCTCATACCCATCCTTTTCCGACTCTCTCCGCAGTACTTCTTCTGTCAGTCGAACAGCCGTATCGACTACCCCGACCAGGAATACCGGGCTGCGTTAACCCTCACACCCCTTTGCTGCGCGCAGCGTCTGCAGACGATTTGATCGTGCACCTATTCGCTCGCTTTATTTTGTTGACAAAACCCTTTTTTCTCCCAGTCCTGAGCGTCTACGCCGTCTCTTGGCTTCACACTCCCTCTCTCTGTCTTCTCTTCTCAAAAGCCCATCTCCTATTCTATTCTTTTTGTTCTCACCGTTCGTGCGTCGTCATGTCGCGCAATGCGTCTTGCCAATGCACAGTCGTCGTGCCGCACAAGCGCGTGTTCCCGGGCGCGCTCGTCGAGGGCTACGCGACGTTGGCTATCGCCCATGACCTGGCTGTCCGCAACGTACACGTGAAGGTGGCCGGAATTGAGAAAGTGCTCGCCATGGTCGATCAGGTCGACGAGGCCAAGGTGGCCGGTCTCCCGTTCGGTACGGTCTCGCAGGATTTTGTGTACTACCGTGAAATTGTGACGCTAGCGGGCGACCTGCTGACACGCCCACGTGTCTCTCCTGCGACGCCACCCCTGAGCCACGGCCACGCCTCCGAGTCGCCCGCACCGACGGGCAGCCACACTCAGGCGGATGAGGTATGCTATCAAGAAACGCACCTCGCCAACAACAGCTCCGACCCAGCCACACACAGAAGCTCCGTTTTCATTTCCCTCGAGGCCGCCGCCAATCGAGAAGATGTCGTGATTCCCGCTGGCTCGTACAGGTACCCGTTTGCGTTCCAGCTGCCCGATGAGCTGCCTCCGAGCTACGAGACCAGCGTGCACGTGAAGAACGGCACACAGAGCACAAGTCGTGCGCAGCTGGTCTACTACGCCAAGCTCTACCTCATCGGCCCAGACGGCAGGGAGGTGGCGACGGCGCGAGACGACTTCACCGTCCTTCCGATGCAGCCGTTGCAGCCCAATCGCACCTTTATCGGGTGCATGCAGCGTCGTTTGCGTGATGAGGGGACAACGGTGGAGGTGCTCTTCCCCGCAGCGGGCAGTGCCTGCGGTGCGTTGTGTGGCGGCGGCAGCAGCGAGGCCAACGGGAAGTCAAAGAAGAACAACAACAGTCATCAGCTGGCGGCCCGCATCGCCTTGGCGTCCAATTGGCTCAAACTGGGCAAGGACAAGCTCAAGGTTGAGTTGTCGTTGTTCAACAAAACGGCCAAGCCGATCCAAGGCGCGCGCGTGACGCTGGTGCAGCAGCTTACGTTCCGCACGTCCAAGGCCGATGTGGTCACCACGTGCCAGCTGCTCACGGCGGAATCGCACACGCCCGTCGCGTGCGGCCAAAACGGTGTGATCACGGTCGTAAGTGAAGCGCTCCCTGCCGCCAGCGATGATGTCATCCCCACGCTTTCGACGTCGGGCCTGGTGGTGCAGTACAATCTGCGCGTGGAGCTCCTCGCGCGCCACCTCGTGGACGGTACGTACACCTTCGAGGCGGTTGTGCTCACGGGCAGCGAGGATGCCGAGATTGGGGAGCCGCCCTGTGGTGAGATGGCCTTCTCTGCCCTCCCACGTGGACACTTGACGCGTCGTGAGGCCTACTACGCCGTGCCACAAAACCCATGCACCACACCTGAGCTTGCGGCACTGCGCGTGACGTCGCCTTAAAGGCTCGTCACGTTGAAACCAAACAAACAAACAAAAAAAAAGAAAGGTCCCGAGCACGTGTCTCAGTATGGCCGAAGTGAGTGAGCCCCACACCACTGGTGCCGTTCCGACTTCTACCAGATTCCGCGCTTTTGTACGGCGCGCATTCAGGAAGTACTTGTGCGTGTGCACGCGTATGTGTGTCCGCGTGGTTCTGAACGAAGAACCCCTCGTACCGCAGCATGTTCACACCTTGTACGTCTCTCTCTCTGATACGAATCCTGATGGTATTTGTATCTGATCTCTGCCACGCACCGACCAAGGCAACATCTCGCGCTATCATTTTTCTTCGCTTTGCATTCAACTTTTCTTCTTCGCGCCTGATCTACACGCCGCTTACGATAGGTGTGTCACTCGAAACGAATCGCTACGCGGCGTGCCGAGTCCTCATTCATCTTTGTCCTCCTCAATCAGTGTTCTCACCCGACTCTCACACCTCCTGATGTTCTCCGCCTGCTACGTGACGACACCAACCATGGAAGTCGCAACAATGCTCTCGCGACTCCTCGTCCAACAGCGTCATGCGGCGTGCGTCAATATTGTTCCAGGTGTCACCTCGGTCTACGCATGGGAGGGTGAGCTGCACGAGGACAAGGAGTGCTTGATGATCATCAAGACGCAGTCAAGCTGCGTGCCAGATCTAGTGCGCGTGGTCACCGCTCACCACCCGTACGACTGCCCGGAGGTCATCGCCTTGCCACTGAGTGACCAAGGTAACGAACCGTACCTCGACTGGCTGAGGAAGCAAACGACTCCTGGACCGTCGTGAGGCTAGTAGAGCGGAAGCTATCTCACGTGTCAGATGGTGGTTTGGTTTGGTGATGTGGGGCTCCCGTCGAGGAGACAAGCTTGTTGTCGTGACTGCAAAAGTGCATGTTCGTGCGACGCTGCGTCCGCCTCTTCGATGATTTTGTCCAACGCAGATGATGCCACTGCATACACGATCAAACCAGAAAAAAAAAAAAAGAAGAAGAAGCCATTCCAGCGCCAACCAAGATGTGGTGAGTAGGTGGCCATCCTCTCAGAAAGAAGTAGAGAAGCGTACGCTTGTGTAGGTGGCTTTTGTGGCCTTTCTCCACGCAGTCAGCCTCCTCTTCTCCACACAGTCGGGGCGTGTGCCGATATCCCTCCCCTCTTACATCACCCTTCTATTGCTGCTTCCGTCTCTTCTCTTCGCTTCGTCACCGACTCAAGTCTGTCATCCCTCAACTGCTGGTTGTGTCTCCCCCTTTTTGTTTTAAATCTGTTTTTCTTTTCTTGAATAGGCCACATGCAGACACAGACGCAATCAACGACTGCGCCTCAGCGCGACGCCGTGTTGAACGCCTCACTACACGATACGTCCTCATCGGCACAGAAGACGACTGGCCTCGCTGTGAGCGCGCGCAATCGCCCTCTCGCACTACATGGGATCAGCCCGATGCGGCGCACGACACCAGGCGACTACTCCATTGAGCTGGGACCCGGCGTGAAGCGCGGTCGGTCACACCTATCCGCCAGCCATCCAGATGCTTCCCATGCTGGGCTCGCGTTGACGCCACCACCCCAACAGCGTCGCGTTGAGGGCACCACTGTGTCGCCGAATATGTCCCAGATGACGGTGGGCTCGCATCTCACCAACCAGCTCGATCAGTTGCGCTTCAACACCGAGCAGCAAGCCGCGGAGGTGGTGCGGGAACGGGAAGCGAGAGAAGCGGCCTACGAGAAGTTGATGACCGAGAACGGGAAGCTGTCGACTCAACTGAGCCTTGTGAAGCAGACGACGGAGACACAGGAGAGGGAACTAGCGCGGCTTCGCCAGGTGGAGTCAAGCCTCGCCGAGGTACGCCAGACACTCAGCGCGTTGAAAGAGGAAATGAAGGAACTCAAGGCGGCCAAGGACAATCAGATTGCGGAGAACGCGCGCTTGAATACGGCTGTGCGTGCGCTGGAGACGCGGCCCTCGTCGGTGTCCGCGGCAACGTCTTCCGCTGCCCCGCACGCCTCCATGACGACAACGATATCAGCCATGCAGCCCCCACCGAAAACAGGTAGCCCCACGATGAAGCCGTCCCCATTCGGTGGATCAGGCAGCTCAGCTCCGGCCTCCGCCGCGACACCGTTCGGCGCCCAGAACACGACTTCCTCCGCACCGCCCAAGTCTGCTTCCGCGCCGTTCAGTTTCGGCAACGCCGCTGGCGCCAGCACAGTGAAGCCTGACGACAGCAAAGCCCCCCGTGACGATGCCAAGGGTCAGAGCACGCCTGCCCCGGCTCCCGCTCCTGCATTTGGCTTCGGCACGAGCGCTCCGACTGCTGCCCAAGGATCGACCCCGTCCATCGGAACCGGCAGCACTCCCACCGGTGCGGAGAGTGGTGTCGGACCGGCGAAGTCGGGCTTCACAGGGTTCGGCAGCGTGAGTGGTGCCTCAAGCACGGCGGCCGCCTCGCCTTTTGGTGCGTCCACCACGGCCACCGGTGCAGGGAACACGTCGTCCACTGCGACGGCGGCCACCCCGTTCTCCTTTGGCAATCAAAACGCAAGTGCGGGTGCGGCGACGGGGGCGAGCACCTCGACGAATTTGTTTGACACTAACAGCGCCGCATCGGCGAGTGGATCGGGCGGAGCGACCACAACGGCACCGTCGACAGCAATGACAAACAGCAATGCTAGCGCACCTCCTCAAAGTGGTGCGGGTGCGTTCGGTGGCTTCGGCGGCCAAGCGACGGCGCCACCGACCGCTGGTGGCTCATCCGGCGTTGCGCCGACTGCGGCATTCGGCGGAAGCGGTGCGACGGCCTTTGGCGCCGCAGCCCCCTCTGCGCAGCCTTTTACTCAATCCAACGCCAGCTCCCCAAGTGGTATGAACGCATTCGGTGGCGGTGGTGGTGCCGGCGGTAACGTCTTCGGGCAGGCGTCCACCGCCTCCTCCACGGCTCCTCAGGCCTCGCCTTTCGGTACTGCCGGCGGCGCGACGGGTGGGACGACGAATAGCTTCAACCAGTCGCCGTTCGGTCAAGCGGCATCGACTACCACGGCAGCCAACCCGAGCAGTGCCGCTCCGGCTGGTGGCTCAACGTTCGGGGCTGCCGCGCCGAGTGCGAGTGGTGCGACGAACCCGTTTGGTGCCAGCATGAGCGCACCGACTGCCCCGGCCAATGCAGGCGCCGCGCCGACGAACACTGCCTTCGGTGGGGCTGCCTCCAGCTTCGGCACGACAGCTCGACCGACCTTCGGTGCGCCTACACCCTCTGCACAGGCCCCTGCCGGTGGGGCTGGAATGACTCCTTCCTTCGCACAGCCGATGAGCACTACCCCAGCCTTTGCCACAACAATGATGCCAGGCGGCGGTGCTGTGGACACCAGTGTTCTGGGCCCGCCAAAAAAGAAGACTGCTGCGCGTCGGTACTAACACGAGCGCCGTTGACAAAACAACAACAACAGCAGCGCAGAACTTCAAATAGCTGTGCTCTGCAGACATAGACACACATATACACACGTGGTGTGGTCATGCGGACTGTAACCGTGTTGTGGCGTCGATTAGCTTTGATTCATCGTTCGGCGTCATGTCTGCGCCGCGGCAGCGAGTGTGCGATGATGTGTGTCGTTTTTTATGAAAATCTCAGTTGCGCTGTCATGACAGATGGTGCGAAACGTTGCTGACGGCACCGCTCGCGTTACTTTTGTTGTCCCTTTCGTGACCGCCTCCCTGCTCCAATCTACTTTTCAGTCTGGCGAGACATGTAGATGGCGCTCTAGTGACCGCATCACCTTTTTTTTTTTTTCGTTTGTCTTTCGTTGTGGTCATTATAGTTGCCTGGGAGTTTTCACGCGTTGACGAGCGCATCGCGACGGCTGACAGGTCGTGGCGGGCGGTGCATATTTTTGTTGGTGTTGTTTTCAACTGACTTCTAAAGAACACATCTACGAGCACAACAGAAGCCTTGATTCGCAATACGGAAAAAACAATAACAACAACAACAACAACCAGTTTTCGTTTGTTCAGACACGGATGTGGTGTCTTTTCTCGTCCAGTTGGGACCTCTGTGGATGTGTCGATCACAGCGTTAGCGGAGATTCAACATCAACTCCCGCACTTTGAATCTCGAGTGCCCTCCGCTGTGCCGACCGGGGTGCGATGTGGATGCCACGTGTGCCGGGAGGGAGTTGAATGAACGCCGTGACCGATCTCCCTGCCTTGTTTTGGCTGTGCACAGCGTGCGTTTGCTCCCTCACGCACACGCGCACGCCTCCCTCGACGATATACTGATACACATTCGTACGCAACGTCCGTCCCTCCAAAAAACCACCCTTCTTGGGCGGCTCACGCACCCACCTCGTGCGTTTACCCCACCGTTCCTCCTTTTTCTTTCTGCCGCAACCTCTTCAACGCCTCGTATCGATGCAGGTGACAACAAGCGTCTCTCACCACGAACCTGTGTGTCGGCAAAGACAAAAAAAAGATTAATGCCTCCGCTCGTATCCTCTCGTCTACTTGTGTATTGTCCATGAAGCCTGCTATTCTTTTCTTCCGCGAAGTCGGCTCCACAATGGACGTCGCCAAGCAGTGCCTTGCGCGCGGTGGCGGCGCTTCGTCTGCTGACGCCGCGCTGCTCGTGCTCACTGCCGACCAAGAGGCACAGCTTCACGCGGCGCTCGCACATCGTCAGCTCTTTGCGGTCTGCGCAGAGCGTCAAACACGCGGGCGTGGTACGGCGAGCCGAGTGTGGGACTCACCGACCGGCAATTTGTTCTGCACGATGGTGCTGCCGCTGGAATCGCATGCGGCGTCATCCGGCACGCGTGTGTCCCCAAGTCTGCCGCTGTATCTACTGCCTGTGCTCCCGCTGCTCATTGGACTGGCCACTCGCGAGGCGCTGCTCTCGAGTTTCCCCGCACTCGCCGCGTCGTCGGTGACGTGTAAGTGGCCCAACGACCTCCTCCTCAGCCAGAAGAAGGCCGTGGGCATCCTCATCGAGGGCACAGAGGACGCCATGCTCGTCGGTGTGGGCGTCAATCTCGCCTACGCGCCACCCGTGCAGGACGGTGGGCGACCCTCTACGTGCGTGGCTGATGTCATCGGGGACAGCGCGACGCGTGCCGTGACGCCGGCGGTGATGGCTTCAGTGCTTGTCGATCGTGTCGAGGCGTCGCTCGCTCAGTTCAGCGCAGTGTCCATTGGTACAGAGGACGCACGACGTCAGGCTGTGGTGCGTGCTTTTGACGCCATCATGGATCGCCAAATGACCATCTTCCGCCGACTTCCAAACGGCGAACGCTCACAGGAGCCTCTTCACCCCCTGGGCTTGACAGCCTTCGGACTTCTGAGAGTCCGCAACGCTGCTGGACAGGAGGAAGTGCTCGTGGCTGACTACCTGTATTAGTCGATGAGGCGAGAGAATCTCGGGGACAGAAGACGGTTGTTGTGCTTTTCTCTTTCCTTCGCATCGGTGTGTGGAGTGTGTTTGCTCTCGTGTCGCTGAGTCAGCCTTGTCTTTTGCTGCCTGATCTTTTTCTTCTCTTGTCATCTCATGCAGCCATCTACGCCCGTTTTACGCCTCTGAGAACCACGCAGTCGGGATCCTCTGGGTGCGACCGAGGGTCTTCTTCACTGCGCTTGTAGCAGCTGAGTCTCGGACACCGTTGTTTTTGTCGACTGTCTTGAGCGTGCTTTTGGCACTATACGCCATCTTGAGTACCACCTAACTCATTTGCTTCGCGCCACTTGAGCCACTCAACATAATCGCCATTCACTTCTCTGCTCTGTACTCACCACCTTTTCAAGCTGCGTGCGAAGCTAGCAGTGCGAACAAAGGTACGTTTCCGATACTTAGCTCCCCGTAGTGCCGCCTTGCTCACGCGTGATTTTGTTGGGCTGTGCTCGAGTTTACTCTGACTGTTCGATCCCCACTGTCCCCTTTCCTTCGCGTTTTCCATTTTTTTTTTTTTTTTGGTGTGAGCGCGTGTGGAAGCGATGCGTCGCCGCTGTCTGTGCCATACTCTGGTCCAGGGCGCGGTCTTCACTACCTGGCTCCGTTCACGGCATGAGATCCACGCACCACCAACACCACGGGGTCCTATCGCTACCGAAGACGGCGCACACAGCAACGCTGAAGTGTTGCGAAAGGCGACCGGTCCACTCTCTCCACGACAAGGGGAGCGTCCTGCACCACCAGCATCGTCTGAGCAGCAGGGTGAGGCGCGTTCGGTTAGAGGTGCGCACACGCAGGGAAGGGAAGCGCTGTCTGAAGGCTTGCACCGTCACTTGAACAGCGACTACCGACAATTTCGAGCACGTCAGCACCAGGAGGATCAGCGTCGTCTCCGGCAGGCCCGTCGACCCTCGCGTCCCGAGGAGCCATCTGGCGGAAGCAACCACACCGCCGAGGCTCATTTCCCCCAACCAGCCCGATCCCCACGTCCATCCCGTGCGACGCGACAGACCACACAGTTTGCCGACGATGAGGCGTTCTGGGGTCACGAGGCGGACGACGGCGCCACGGCACCCGTTCCCATGGTGCATCCGGGCACCACAGGGCTCCCGCCGCTGCGCCAGCCGACGCGAAAGCCCAAATTCTCCTTCGTCGCACACACGACCGAGAAGCCGGAGAAAGACTTCTACGCGCACAGTGGTGTCCCCAACAACACACCAAAGCCGCTGCTGCCCATGTGGGCCTCGAGCCTGACCTCGCCTGCGCTGGGGAAGCAGCGGTTGACGCAAGAGAACTGGATCTCGTCCGACAGTCTCGGGTACGTGTCGGCGGGGCGTACGCGTCGTTTTCTGTCGTGGCTCACTGGCACTGCGGAAGAGGCAGAGAAGGAGAAGACAAGCACTGAACAGGCCGCTTCGTGGGCGGTGGAGGCGGAGTCGAACGTGGAGCTGCTGCTGCGTAAGCACCAGTGCCGCGGTGTGTACGCCAAGCGCACCTTCGCCAAAGATGAGGTGATCTTTCGTATACCGTTGTTTCGCGTAGACCAGCCCACATCACCGGCTGCTTCAGACTCGGCACCGGCGTGGGCCCGCACGCTCAATGCGGAAGTACTGGCCACGTGCTCGTCCGCGGCACAGGGTCGCGCGGTGCCGTCGTACACGGCCATCAAGGAGGTGCTGTCTGTGCAGCGGTCCTCGTTCGATCCCATCCCACATCCACTCTTCATTGACCAGATGCACTTCGCGATGCTTCTCGCTTGCGAGCGTGCCGATGGAGCAGCCAGTCCTCTCGCCCCCTACTTCGCCCTGTTCAACGACAGTGATGACGCGAGCGATCTGGAGTCGGGGAAACGTCCGCTGCTTGACGACGATCACATCCAAGACCTGTACCGCGGTGTGCTGGAGCCGTCCACTCATCTGGAGTACAGGGACCACATCAATCGGTTCAGTCACTACGCGCGTGAACTGCACAAGCTCTGGTGGGGGACATACACGGCCTCTGACGGCGCGGAGGCGGCCTCGCCTGAGCATACAGAAGGCAAAGGTCTACAGATTCTCAAGGCGCCACCTCTTCGATCTGCAGAGGCCGCGGACGGTCTCGCGCCGGTGCCGAGCGAGAAGACGGAGCGCTATAACAGCACGTCCGATGCGACAGCGGGGGATGCTCTATCTTCCGCGTCATCTGACGCCACGACACAGGGTGAGCACCGACGCAGTCGAAGACCCCCACCACCAATCGAGGATCTTGAGTGGGCGATGCGCTTCGTCCTGTCTCGCCAACGTGTCTTGCCGCTTGTCCGCGTGCACGCCGATGCGGTGATGGCGGCGGAGGCCGAACAGGAAGGGTGGGAGAAGCGTGAGCTTGACTGGTTCGCACGAGCTGTGGTCAAGGCAAAGCTCGCGTTCTACGACCACGTCTTTGGTGCGGTGGATCGTGACAAAATCCACGTCAACGCTTTCGACGTTCACTCCGCCCCCACGGTGGTGCCCCTTTTTGATTTACTGCAGCACCCGCCCAACGGTGTGGCGAACACGGTCTACGCCGTCGAAGAGAACTCCATGACACCACCCGCATCTACTGCGTCGAGCGGCGATGTGCGTCATGATTCCTCAGAAGATCCGCAACGGTGGCTTGTTGTGCGTGCAGCAGAAGACATTGACGCGTCGGACGAGCTGACCGTCCTGTTCCAGCGCGGCTACTCCGTGTCGTACTCGCTCTTCCGCTACGGCTTCCTTCCACTGCGTCAGCGCGAGGATGACATGCGGGACTTTATGGTGCAGCACGGTCTTAGTGGCGAACGGAAGCTGGTGTCCCCGACAACCACAAAGACTTAGCCGCTCGCGCCGTTTGTATTCACACATTCATGATACTAACTTGAAGCAAATCGATGCAAGGACAACAAGTTCCCTACCTGACCGCGGGCTCACGCTAGAGAGAGAGAGAGTACCAGAGGCTCTCTTGCGAGTAGGTCTGCCGCGATGGCCTTGTTTTCTCTCTCCCAGGCGAAGTGCCTCTTGTGTACACCGTCGATACTGTGCGACCGACCTATCCTCGTGTGCGCGTGACATGTGCACACAAATCAGACATCACCGCGGTGCGCCTTTACGCCACATTTCCGCTTGCTGCTGGTGGGTGGAGTGCGCCGTACTCTGCTACTCAATCTGTCTACACACGCATTCTCCTCTTTTCTTCTCCGCTCCCCCCTTTGGTTGACTCTCTCTCTCACGTATGAACTATTCTCTGATCAATCCCTCCACGCACCATCGTCAGTTTGTTCGGTCTCTCTGACCTCTGTGCAGCCATGCCCTCCACGCCCCAACCCGGCAAGGCGTCACCAGCTATTCTCTCGGCACAACGAGACGCTCTGCCGACTCTTGGTGCGAGTAGTTCCATAGATGTCGAGCTCGCCTTTTTACCCGCCCGTGCATGGGAGCCGCCTGCACTAGCTACAAGGCAGGCCTCTACAGCCGGCGATGGTGACGATGACGACGCGGACAGTACGCACTCGTCCTCGCCTGCCGCAACGCTTCGCTTCCAACTCGAGCCGTCCACGCACGGCGCCGTCGGTGACCGCGTACCGCATCGGACTGGAGACGCGTCTACCTCATCGATATCAGATCCCGCCGCCGGCTCCACGCTAACATCATCACACAGCCCTGAACAAGCTCTCTGTGACGAGGAGAAGAAGCGGCTTGAACAGGAGCGCAAGGCCAAGAGACGGGAGCTCCTGTCGCGAAGCGTTTACGTGCGGGGTCTTCCGGCTTCAATGCCACAGGCTGAGTTCGCGGCCATGCTGCTGGACTGTGGCCCATACAACCGCGTCCGCATCTGCGGAAACGCGCCTGAGGGTCAAAACTATCTTTACGGTTTCGTTGAATTCGCCACCACTGCTGGCGCTGAGAAGATGATGCTGAAGAGCGGAACAGAGCTCCAAAACGGCACCGAGCGCGCACCACTGCGCCTCGACTGCACGCGTGTGAAACGGCCCATCATGGACAAGGTGGCCGAGGACGCCGACCCTGACCGAGGCACACCCTGCACATTCGGCCGCTTCACCACGCCGGGTGATGGCGCTGTGCGGACGCTAGGTGATGTCTTGCACGTGGTGCCGCCCAGCGTCCAGGCCAAGGCGGCCTTACGCAAGGGCATCGAACGGTGCGCCTGCGGGTGCGACGGGGACAGCTGCTGTGCGTGCTGCCGCTGCTTCTCCAAGACAACAGCTGCCAACAACAAGATCGGATCCGACTCGAAGGCGGCGACCTCGAGCAGTGGTTCCTGTTGCGGCGGCGGCGGTGGTGAGAGCTCCAGCGCCGCGTGTGGGTCGCTTGCTTCCCGTGATGGTCTTCACGGCGATGCCGCCGTCAATGTTACCTACTGTTCGTCAGTACCACGTCTTCCATCCGCGGCGGATCTCGAAACTCTGTTGAGCCGTCGAAAGGAGCAGCTCTCCGCTTGTACTCAGCTGCTGACTGTCACACATCTAGGCGGCCCGACATCCCAACGGGAGGCGGCGCGAAGTTGGACAGCCCTGTGCGACCACCTGCAAGATGATATTCGCCACGGACACATCCATGCCTGTCTGGGTCTTCACTCGGAGACGCCTGTCGAGCTTTCGATCCGCGCCTTGGTTGTGGAGTTGGTGCGCCTGGCCCTGTTCGTCGCCCTCATCACGGTGTCCCTCTTACTGGGTCAGCGACGTACTGCACTGGCGCTGCCGCTGCTCGCCTCGCTCAAGTCACTCCTGAGTGATGCGGTTTCCTGGGCATGGACGGGGGAGCAGTGCTCGTACGCAAGCAGCATCGCGTGCTTCGTCGCGTTGGTCGTGGAACCCATCGATGGGCATCTCGCGTTGAAGTTCTACCAGCTGGCGCAGACTTTGCAGAATCGCGAGGCCACACTTTTGTGTGCGGAGAGCGACGCCACGACGGACAAGGCTGCTGGTGCGTCGAAGCGGCAGTGCCTCGAGCGTCTGGTCGCGAATCTCAGCGGCGATGTGCCCTACACTGAGCCTGATGCGAACCCCTCTGCAGACGCACTGTTCGACCTGCTCAGCTCGTTCTTCACCGGCGTGGCGTCCAGCCCCTCTGGCAGTCGTGCCGATGCGACGGCGCTGCCTCGGTGGATTCTGTCACAGGTGTGCGAATGGAAAGAGCACGCGGACGCGTTGCAGCACGCCTCGATTCTCCAGGAACGTGTGCAATGAGGCATGACTCGGTGTCGGCTACTGTCGCAGACCTCACTCTTTGTTTTTCGTTGTTGTTATTGCTCTGCCACACGTCTTCTGGCGGTGAACACGGTATTGTTGTTGTGTCGTTTGTTGCTGTCCTCACGTCGTATATGTGCGAACAGGTAGAGGCGTCACATCTCGTTCTCTCTCCCTTTTCTCTTTGCTCCTACTTCTCGTGCAGAACACGCACCAAAAAACGCAGCGAAGCTCTACTTTTTCGCGTTCAGCTGTCCTCGCACTAAGTTCGCAGTGTGAGTGCACAGATCTTCCCGCACCCCTTTCTCACGCCAGTGTTCCTTCTTCGTGTCTGTCCGCGGATTCCAAGTTGAGCACGTCGGTCCTTGACGTCCCTTATCAATCATACCCCACATGGCTTGACGCTCTCCCATCATCTCTTACTATACACCTCATGCTTTCCCCCGCCACTTCTGTTCCACTTCTCCTCACATGCGTCCATCGCTCGAGTCTATTCCCGCGTAGGATCACTTCTCTTTTTTTTTCTTCTTCTTTTCGTTGTCACTTGTACCGCCGTGATTTGTTGGTTCGCTTCCTCGCCTCACACGCTGTTCGCTTAGGTCTTCTTTTTCTTTGGGCTCGTCTTGTGGTTGTTGACCGCACTCCCGCTTGTAACCCCCACTTACTGCCCAACTGTCGGCTGTCCAGCTCGACAGAGATCGATTGACTTGCCGCAAGAACGCCGCAAAAAAGCTAAGGCGTCATTTAGGAACAACGCCCTCTCTTGGCTTGATCACGACGCGCTTGTCTTTATTGTTTCTTCTCTTTTCTTTTCTTCTTCACTCTCACTGCTGCTAGCTGCTCTCCGTCTGCGGAACTTGGCAACAAGCCCGATCACACACAAGAACAAAAACAACAACAACAACAGACAGTGACGCGCAGAACGTATCCACCTAAGATCTTGAGAGTATTTCGGAAAGCACAAATCGCATTGGTGTCTCTCTTGTGAGTTATTTTGACATTTTCAGACGCCATTAGTGGTTTCTCTCCGCCTTCTCTCTGGTGATAGCGCACATAGTGGACGCAACACGGCGACAGAGATAGACAGGTCCTCCACGGAAGACCAGACCTGACGCGTGTGAAGTATTTAGTTCAGACTCGCATCAAGCGGAAAGCCGGATCTGATCGTGCGCCACTTTTTTCTTTTTACTTTGATTTTTTATTTCTCTCTCTCTCTCTGCCACTTCACCGTTTTTCTGTGTTCTCATCTTCAATTGTAGCGGCACTCTCACTTCGTTAACGTCTCTCTCACATTTTCTAGCTCACCATTCATCACTTCACGAAATACCCAGACGACAGCGACCTGAAAAAAAAAAAAAAAGGAGCGCAGCAGTGCGTGTCTCTCTCATCACCTCATTCACACGAAAACAAAGAAACAGAAGTTCTCAGATACGCACTGCAGCTCTCTTGACAAACACAGCATCTACAGGTGCGCGGACGCAAGCTCAGTGGCGTACGCTGAAGAACAAGGGAACCGAAAAGAAACGTTCGGCGACAACACATGTTCGGTGACTTAAACACTTCGATCTTCTCAACGGCACCCACCCGCGCCGCGGCGGTGACGCCGTCAAACCCTATCGGGCCTGTCGGCGGTTCTCAATGCACGACCAACACGCCGCCCAGTGGGAACTCGCTCTTCTCCGGTGCCTCTCCCTTCAATGTGACGGCCCCGTTCCAAGCCACAGGCACCCCCTCGACTGATGCAGCCGCAAGCGATCCAAGTAGACTCTCGATCAGCGGAAACGGTTTCACACGTGCGGCGGGCTTTCAAGTCAACCAGTCAGCCGGAGAGCGCAGCCGCCCCTCGGACGTGGCGTTTCTCTTCAACGGCGCGAACAACAGCAATGTGAGCGTGCTGGCCGGAAGCAACGTGACTTCGACACCTCCGGCGACGGCCACTGCGTTACTCCAAGACGCGCTTCTCAAGGGTTATACGGGCTCTCTGAACCCCATGACAGGAAGTCCGTACTTCCCTGTCGCGATGGCCGCTCAAGGCCGTGCTGAGCCCGTACTGCCCGACCGACGCGCGTCTCAGTCAATGCATGCCGCGTTCGCAGACATGAACATGACGCAGGAGGCATCGCGAGAGAACGGCCCGCGCCTGCACGCCGCAAAGGATGGCTCCACGCAGTCACTGCCCATGGTAGACGACGGTCGTTTCCCGCAAGGCATGTTCAAGCACGAGCTGAACGGCGATCAGCGAGGTCAGCAGGTCCTCACACCAGGGGCCGGCTCCCTCGGTGGTCTCTCACCCGCTCACATCCGGAAACCTCGTACTGGTGGCCTCAGCCGCGAGCTGGTGAAGCGTCAGACGACCAAGGCGGAGGCGCAGGAGCTGCTCACGCGGACGGTGCACATGCGCTGTCTGCCACCCGCGCTCTCACAGGCACAACTCGCAAAGTTTTTGAGTGAGTGCGGCACCTTCGATCGTGTGCGCGTTTGCACTAACGGACGGGCGAACCAGAAGTGGGTGTACGGCTTCGTCGAGTTCGCCAACACGCAGGGTGCAGAGGCGCTGCTGTCGCGCACGGGCTTCCAGATGGGCGCCGACACGGACGGTAAGCCACTCTGGATCAAGTGCATTCGCGCAGCGCAGCCAATCCAGGATCTGCTGCCTTCCGACGCCGACAGTGCGCGTGGCCGTGGCTGCCGCTTTGGCAGCGATGAGCGCGCGAATCAGTCCATCGCAAGCCTCGCAGCGACGCCTGCCGGTGCGTTGTGGGAGCAGGCCAAGGCGACCATGACCCCAGGCACCCTTGCCATGGCCGACCGCCATCTCTCTGACGATGCGGTCAGCTCCGCTGAAGACGGCTGGGAGACTTCGGACCAGTCTCTCCACACCCCGCACTTGTTCAAAGAGGACACTAACGCGCTTCTCGCAGCGAACGGGCCGGCGAACCCACAGAACGCGCAGAGCCACAGCCACACTGTGGGCGCTGCGTGGTCGTCGACGGCGAGCGGCAGCGCACGCGCGAACATGTTTGGCTCCGGTTCGGTGGCAGACCTCGTGGCGACGGTCAGCCCCAAGGGCCGCGACGCCACTGGCCCGAACGCGGCGACGGACGACAGCACCGCGAACACGGCCGTACTGAACGCGGTATGGGCCGCCCAAGAGCGTCTGTCGGCGACTGGCGCGCAGCCTCACTGTGTGGACATGGCGGCGGCTGTCGCCCAGCTGCAGTCGGACTTCTGCGCTGCCCTGGCTACGACGGCGCCCTACGCGGCCCTGGCGGAGAGGAATGACGACGGCGACGAAAGCACCACGCGCGCGATCCTCGCCAAAGGCGCGTCCCACTGCTTGGAGACGTTGACCTCACTACAAACGTTCATGACGACGCATGAGCTTCTGCTCAGCGCTCTCCCCTTCGACTCCCAGGACGGTAACACTCGTGGCGGACGCCGCGGTCTACCACTGTTCGCCTGCCGGTTCGCCGCTCACTTCTGCTCCGCCGTGGTCGCCCTGCGTGCGCTGGACGCTCACCGGGCCACGCTGCGCACGGCTGTCCACGCGCTGCTGGCGTGCTTCACCTCGTACTTCCCTACACCGTCCTCCGCGCTCACACGGCCCGCTCCGAACGCGGGACGCCGGGGCAAGGCCCCCACCACGGCTGCCGCGGAGGTGTTCCAGTGGGTGCTGAACCTCCTCGGCGTACTGATCACGCTCCTCAAGGTGGAAGCTGTCTCTGTCGAGCGGGAGTGCGTCGCGACCGTCCTCGCGGTGTACGTCTCCTCCAGCCGTGCTGAGACGCGCCTCTTCCGTGAGCTCGGCAGCGACTTGTACAGTTTGAAAGTGGAGCAGCTGGCGAACATGCTGAGCCACGTGCTGACCAAGGACAGCACGCTGACGCCGCCGAGTGTGCTCACAGCACTAGCAGAAGCTGCCACACGAGACGCGGCGATGGGCACGACCATGGGCAGTCAGCTCGTCCGTAATCTGCCGTTCTCTCTTCAGGTGTTGTAAAAGGCACAAACCAGACACACCCATGCGACAGCAAAGAGAGAGAGAGAGAGAGAGACGCACGCCAATCACTGGTGTGCAGTGCCTCTCACCGCCCATCATCCACAGGGCTCTCATCGACTGCAAAGAAACAGTTCTGCCGGCTTTCTCTGGCGTTAGTATAGTCATGTTTGTTATTTTCTTTTGTACCGTTTCTCACCTCACAGAATGGGACTGGAGGGCAGTTTAGGTGTGCGGACGCATCGGATGCGCAAGCTCTTTAGGGCTCCAGCCACGCACAAACACACTTATATACTCAGACACACACACACACACACACGGATGATTTTCGTTCTATTGACACACATTTCTTCTTCTTTTTTTTTTTCTTGACTCGCCACATCACTCGGAAGAGGTGCTTGTGCCTGTTCGCTATGACCCAGCCCCGTCAGCCATCTCACACTGCTGGTACCCATGCGTTGCCTTCACTCCTTCCTTTTCTCTCTAAACGTATTTTCCCTTTTCCTCCCGCTTTTCCTTGTGTGTGTGTTTCGGTGCGCGTGTGTGTGCTTGTGTGGTGCTCTGTGTTTGCCAGCCTGTGTCCCCATCTGCGCTTACCTCGACAGGATTCCTTTGGTGGTTGTGGCCAACCGCTTTCTTTTTGTGACCATCCGACGCGACTGATCCTTTCTTTACCTTAGCTTCCTTATTGTTCAGAATAGTGCCGCTTGACTCTTTTCTTCATCAGTTTTTTTTTTCTTTGAATGCTCTGTTTCTCACCTCACACGAAACTCTCCATTTTCACACACTTTTTGACTCACTGTTTCGATCCTCCGTTTCCTTCTTTTTTTTTCGTTTTGTCTCCTCGTCACTTCTCTTCACGCCTGATCAAGTCGCAGCTGTTCTTGAGCGCGAGCACGTACGCTCAGTCAGTGTGTTCTTCTCCCTGATCATTTTGTTCACGTTGTACTCTCACAGGCGATCCTTTTGTGATATGGAATAATGATGCTCGTTGACGGACAGGAGAGAGAGCACAGTGGCTCTTTGCAGATCGGCCTTCCCGCGGATTTTCTCATCGGGAGGCACGCGTCGCACCCGCTTTCGCTCTTGTCTCGCCCGATTTGTTGGGGTTGTGGTCTCTCAGATGCTGGATGTTTGAAACAGCCTCCCTACCGTAGTTGGTTTTAAAATGAACTCACTGTTGTCAATCCTCGTCTCTACTGGCGTGGGCACTAACCTTTTCTCCTTTTGTTTCTCCGTAAGATATGTTGGTTCCTCTCATGTGCGTGGTGTCTCTCACTTTTGTTGTTGTGACAGAGTGCCCATTAAAAAAAAAAAAAAATGACGACGACAACAACAAGAACAAGAACACTTTTCAGTCAAGAATACAGCGGAGCAGCTACGCCTACTGTCGTCGTCCCGCATCAGAACCACAAGGCATTTGCTGCTTTGAGATATTCTTGCGATCGTGAATAGTTTGTCGAAAACTCTCCATACGGCGAGCCCCTCGCGTCGTCTACGGTCAAGTGCTTTTGTGTACGAAAAGGCGATACGGAACTCTCCTTACTTCCCCTTTCCGTGAAGCGGGCTTCAGACTCACTGTGACTATGAGACAGCTAGTTTGTTAGACAAGGGCGCTGCCTCTCCTCATCAAGTCGACGTCCCCACCGCGCTTTCCCAACCCATCGCACGAACTCGTCTCTCTCTCTTTCTGCCTTCTCTCCTTTGGCTTCCATCTTCAAGTAAGGCACACACGTAGTTAGCCCTCACTCTTAGGTCCGTCAGAAGAACAAAACTACGGCAGCGATCCTCAATTCCTCCACTTTTCAGTATTCCATTCTTGTAGCACAGACACCTCGGCCATCTCCTTGTTGGTTTTCGCAGTGTCCGCAGTAGTCACCACAGCCTGCTTCTTTTTTTTTCCCCCTCGGAGTCATCTCCCTCACCCCTGACACTAGTACGCGCACACCGCCACATATATAGCGACACGCTGGGGTAGGGCTTTAACGCTTTCTGTCCCTCAGTAGCTCCGACAAAAGTACCTCTTCGCTTTTGCTTTTACGTTTCTTTGTTTGTAGTAGCATTGATTCCTTTCTTTTGTTGTTTGCGCTCTCATTATTGGAAAGGCGCCCCACCCAGTTTCTGTTTATCTCTTCCATTCATTAAACGCATCGTCGACAAGACATCACAGCGTTCTTTTTCTTTTTTTGTTGTTTCGAAACAATATCCTATCCATCCCTCCCCCAGTGCGTCTTCTAGGCGCCGTTTTTTTCTGATTTCTGATTTCTCTGCCTATACTCTTGTTTCTTCATCATGTTCTCCACGTCGCCCGTCGTCAAGGCAACCTCGCTCAGCCCCGCCTCCGTCAATTCGGGTGGTTTTGTTGTCACTGAGCAGGACTACGCCCCACACACGTCTAGCCCTTCGCAGATGCACCCGATCGAGAAGCGCAACAGCAGCGACTACGGAAACATTTCTTGGAACCTGCAGCAGGATGCCTCGACGCCGCATACCCTCGCGACACCGCATTTCGGGTCCACCTCTCTGAAGGGCCAGTCGTCTCACGGCCACAACAGCGCACAGTTCCATTGCAATGAGAGCCCAGAGAAACACCACGTTCTGCCCAGTGGCACAGGTGGCGCTGGCTTCACAGTAAGCACAGGACTGGAGCTGTCTGACAACCAGATCAGCACGGCTAGCACGACCACGCCAACAGGTGTTGTGCCTCCAGCGTGGACGGCGGATACCGTCTCCGTGCGTGGTGCACCTGCGGCCCACGGCGTACTTCCTGCTCCACGTCACGAGGGAATGCGCCGTGAGCACGCCATGCACACGGACGCGCATGACGTGGACGGCGGCTGCGGCGGTATGCACGTCCCTGGTGCCATGCGCGCGCCGTTCGCCCGCCGTGGCGGTTACAGCTCCCTGGGCGGCGGCCGTTACGCCCAAGCCGGTCCTGTTGAACACACCAGCCCCTACACGTACCACGGTCCAGGTGGCGACTATCAACGCAACAAACGCCTTCACCAGGACTTCAAGGCCCTCAGCAAGGAGGAGCGGCAGATGCTGGTCGAGAAGGAAGCCGCCGTGACGGACTTGCTGGAGCGCACGGTGCATCTGCGCTTTCTCCCCACCTGTATGCGGCAGAGCGAGCTCGCGACGATCTGCGCTGAGTGCGGCGAGTACCTGCGTGTCCGCATCTGCGGCAACTCCACCAGCAACCAGAACTGGATCTACGGCTTCGTCGAGTTCGCCACGAAGCAAGCGGCCGCTCGTATGCTGGAGAAGAGTGGAATGGAGCTCTTCAACGGCCATGGCCGCCCTCCGCTGCGGCTCAAGTGCAACGCCGCCAAGCAGCCCATTGTCGACCGTGTCTTTCACGACGCAGACCCCGAGTCAAACTCCCCGTGCATTTTCGGTCTTGGGAACTTCGCTAGCCGCTCGCTCAAAGACGCCTTGGACAGCTACTTCAATCTGAAGGCCAAGGAGCAGCAGCAGATGCAGGAGGAGCCGCACCCACACACGCCTTCCTCTCTCGCCCAACCTGTCGCCCCGCCGGCCCAGTCAACCCTGTCCCCGTACTTTGGCAGCAGCAGCAGTCACCAGGGTGGCGGGTCGCCACAGCTCAACTCGATGGGGACGAGCATCACCAGCGCGAAGCTGAGTCCTCAAGCAAAAGCGTTTGTGCCTGGCCAAGGGTTCACCGTGTCCTGCGAACAGCTACCGCAGGTCGACGTGTCGCCTGGCCGCATCACACCCATGACGATCCCTGCCGCGACGCGCGTCATGATGGACGAAACCTCCGGCGCCACCTCCAGTGCTGACGAGGGCAGCGAGTCGCCAGCGCAGGGGGCGTCTCTGCACGACATGTTCCACAACGCCTCTGTCCAAAACGACGTGTTCACCGTAAAGGACGGTGGGGTGCCGACGCCCATCAACCTCACCCCGACCACGCGAGACGCGCCAGGCCAGCTCCTCCCTCCCCCGGCGTACAGCCAGTCGCAGGACGGCAGCAGCCTCTCCTCCACTCCGACCATCGGCTTCTCCACCAGTGCGGCCAAGCTCGCGGGAGCTGGCATGTCCCCTTCCGTGCTCATGCCCATGTACAACGCCATCCCGTCCTTCGCAGACACCGCACTCCCCGCACCGGTGCGGATGCCAAAGAGCGACGCCGAGGTCGTGGTGCAGCGGGCGGCACGCATGGCGGTGACCGGTCTGCGTCTCGCCGAGACCTTTTTACGCACCAATGAGCGCTTCTTCGACGCCGTCGGCACACTGCGCACCTTACTCGACCTCCTGCAGCGCTACACCCCGCTGACGGGCGGACCAGCGAACACTATTTCGCGCGACTTCACCGCCGAGTTGCCGCAGAAGACCACGCAGCTGTGTCTCTTTGCGAATGTTGTGCTCGCCTTGATGTACCTGGGTCGCCGTGCGTTCTCGGAGGCCCTGCCGTTCATTCAGGCGGCAGTCACCGTGTGTAAGGAAATCGGTCACGCACCGCTGGCGAAGCCGACGTCTTTGGTGTGGAGGGAGACGATGGAGGCCCTGACCAAGAGCAGCGCCGCGGTCGCGACACTTTCTGCGTCTCCGGCGGCAGCCAGTGTGGAGTCATCGTCTGACAACGCTGTGGGCCCAGCGCACACCCATCGCCTCGACAACGCGGCTGGACAGACGATGGGCGCGTTCTTCGCCAACCAAACGATCGACGACATGATCTACGCCGACATGGAAGCCTATCTGAACACGGATGATGAGGCGACGGCACAGTCTGTGTGTTCTGTGCAGGGCCGCGAGGCCAGCGGTGTGGCACCGGCTTCGGGGGCATCGACCGCCGCCTCTGAAGCCCTCTACGCGCGCGATGTGCGTTTCCATTCTTACGTGTGGAACGCTCTCGTCGCACTCGGCCTGGCCCTCGAGGAGGTTCGTCCCGACATTGCACACTCCGTCTTCAACCTGGCGGCCTCGCAGGCACGTGATGTCCTGCGAATGTCGTGCGCCACGCTTAACACGTGCTTGCGCGAACAGGCCGATTACTCGGCGGCGGAGGGCGGCACCTATCCGCGTCTCTGTGCCCAGCTGTTTCCGGAGGCGATGGCGCGCAGCTGCGACATTACCACCTTCCCGCGTCTCTTCTTCCAAAAGTCGCGCGAGCTGCCCTTGGAGGACTTCCTCGATAGCGCCGACGAAGAATTCTGGTGCGCGCTGCCGCCTTGCCACTGCATTCAGTGCTTTCCCTCGTAGAGACAAGTCATTGTACCCGAGGTGCGCGTGACTGAGTGCGTGTGACTAAGAGCACGCTTGCCGTCGCATAGATGTCGTGTGTGTGTGTGCAGACTCATGTGTATCTGGTCCCGGTCCGCGTTTTCTGTTGCATCATACAGAAACACACACACACACACAACGCCTTGGTGTGCCAGGAGGCACTGGTGCCTTTGTTATTCTTCCCTTTTTTTTCCTTTTTTTTTCACCAACTTCCCATTGGGACATGCACTCCAACTCGCGCCTGCCCTTTCGTTTTCCTTTTGTTTTTCATTTCACGCTGTGCCTCAGCCATTCTTCTTTTTGGATCTCTCCGCCGTAGTAATAGGAACTTTAGCGTTTGTTTGCCCAGTAGCTCATTTCTTCACATGTTTGCTGTTTCCTTGTTTCACTCTCTTTCTTGCCCTCTCTCTTTGGAACGCGTCTCTTCTCCGTTCACATCTTTTTTTTTTTTTTTCGCTTTTGGCTCCACAGAGCACAGGAATCGAATTGTTCCCGTCCGTTTCCGTCCGACGCTTTCTGTTTTTTTTCTCTCTTCACATTGTTGATCATGACGTCGCACGACCCTATCCCGCCTGCTAAAAGGAAAATCATAGCACTCAGGTGTGCTGAGCTTCATCAGAAAGGAAGGCACCATGAGCGGCTACGGAAAAAGCGATCAAATACCACTGTGTCGTGTCCCAATTGTGTAGCGGCTGCGCTCTCCTTCTGTGTTTTTCGCTCTCTTGTTCCCTCCCTGTGACCGCTACGTTTCCATCTGATTGTCCCGTTTTCATTCGATGAGGCACAGGCGCAGCGCACTCCCTTGATGACGATGTCTCCTGTGACCCATCCCACTCACACAGTCGGGAACACACACACACACATACACGTGCGTTGGTCACTTTGGAAGTGCCGCCGCTGCCTCGATAAGGGATAGCAGTTCTCTCGTGTACCCGGCGTCCAAAGTTTTTCACAATTTACAGATCATAAATATACCTATTGTTTCAATTCGAACGACGGGCTCCGTCGCCTTCATCTTTGGCTGAGCTTTTTCTTCTGACCTTGAGGCGGCAGTCACGGTGCCTTTTGATACTTGTGCGTGCCCACGCAAACACACGAAAAGCAAGGTACTCAACAGCGGAAATAGGATACCAGTCAATACAGAACACGTCAACAGCGCCTCTTATACCCAATCACCTCTGGCGGCACCCACTCGGCACTGAAAAGCGGTTTTTCTGCCGTCCAATTTCTTCGTGTGCTTTTATGTTGTCCAGCGTCTCTAGGACCGCTGTCTGCGTCACTGTTCTACTCTCTCTCTCTCTTTTTTTCCGTGCAACTCGAGGTCGGTACCAAGAGCAAATGAGATTGTGGAAGCACGACATGACACATGTGCACTAGTGACGCCATCGCCGATCAACCACCACGTGCGAAGAAACCAGAGGACGTCAGTTGAAAGCGTATAGAGAGTGGAGCTTGTTCACGCTTCTTCGGGTGAACGGCTTCTCTTTTCTGAAGCCTTGCTGTATCCCGCGTGTCTCTCGTTATTTCACAGTGAATCACAGTTCTTTTTCTTTTCTTTTTCTTGTCAGAAGCGAAGGGCGAGATCTCCACAAGTTGTTTTTTTGTTTTCAGACCATTGGTGACGACGACGTCACCAACACGGTCACCCAAAAAAGAATACAGAAGAGAGAAGAGCAAAGATTGAACAAACCACAAGTCATCTGGAAACAGTTCCTCGCAGCAACGCACAAGTGCCATTGTTTCTTTTCTTCGACCGCTGCCTAGCCCTGACCGTAGTCATCAGTCCGACCTATTTGCTGCTCAGCCTCACTAGAGAAAAAACACGACGGAGGGAGAGACACGAGGACGCTGGCGGTCAAAGAAAGAATAGGTGCCGCTTTGCTGGTGGCAACTGCTCTCATCGCTTTTTTTTTTTTTTCAGATGCTATTTCCTATTTTGACCCTATTTGTAACTCACGCGAGAAGAATCCGCACAGCTACGTGGGCCGCCACTTGCGGTGGTGGCTTGAATCGGTGGGCTCAACAGCTGAATATAGCGAAACGTTGTGGGTCAGGCGGCTCGGACACACCCGGGTCTCACTCCTCTTCTTGAACGCGACACTAGTTGTGCCAGTCGAGGCTTGACTAGCCTGCACTGTTTGACGTCACATGGTCCCACCCTTTTCACATCAATGCAACTAGTGCGCCGCCCCAACGCGCTCGGTGGAGCCCGCGAACTGCACCTACTTCCCGCAGTGCTCTGCGCGTCCTCCGTATGCTTTCCCGCACCTCATCTTTGGTCAAGTTCTCTTTCCGCCATTCTGCCAAACACTGTCGGCCACTCACTGAACGCGTTGAACTCAGCGTTCTGCAACGAGCTCTCTTTTGGATTTTCTCCTGTACTCTCCAAGAAGCGAACATGAGTCAACGACACGTGATTGGGCTCGCCCTGCTGCTGGTCGTTCTCGTCGTCCTGTCGCCCACTCTGGCTGCCGCCAACGCTGACGGGACAGACGGCCACGATGCTGCGCAAGGCGGATCGTTCCAGACGATGCGTCGAAATCACAACTACTCGAACGTCAAGGAAGACTTGATGTGCCGCGCCTGCGTGGCTCTCGCGGGTGAGTACTTCACTGCCGTCCTCCCTGCGATGCGCGATCGCTACGGTGGCTACGTGATGGACGGCACCCCCACACGCCCATACCGCGAGCGCATGATCGCAGAGCTGCACGAGTCAGTCGACGGGCTCTGCGTGGCGCTCAAAGCACGGCATGCCGAGGCGCGTGCGGCTGAGTCGGACGGAACCGCTCACACGCCGTTGAGTGGCTCCACTGCCGACCTTAATGAGGCTATAGACATCGCCTGCCCGTCAACTCTCGAAAATATTGAAGAGGCTTTCACGACCATCGCATTCGCGTACTTGCTGCCAGATAAGTTCCCATCCGAGAAGGCGGACGCAACGACCGGTACCGCGCCTCTGCCGGAAGCCTCGGCGCCACCGTCCTACATGCTTCCTAAAGCCGGTGCGTTCTGCGAGACGCACAAACAGTGTCTACCCTACGTCCACTACCACATCACCAGCGTGGCTGGTGGGCCAGGGCAGAACAAGGCGTCCCTAACCAAGGGTGAACACGACGCCATGGAGCGCGGCCTGGCTGAGCAACAAGAGAAGCACCGTCAACCTGGTCG
Source organism: Wallacemonas rigidus (assembly GCA_030849045.1). Classification (NCBI taxonomy): domain Eukaryota; phylum Euglenozoa; class Kinetoplastea; order Trypanosomatida; family Trypanosomatidae; genus Wallacemonas; species Wallacemonas rigidus. The sequence goes on from JASAOL010000539.1 coordinate 88,649, forward strand.
GGCGGAAGAAGTCCCGGGCGCAGCCGCCGACGACGACGAGCCGAGCCTTCTCGAGGCGCTTGCCGATCCGGCAACGTACCAGAAGCTGCCAGAACGCGTACCGTGGGAGGCCGTCTCTTCCCCCACGTTCTGGAAGTGGGTGGTGCACTACATGTTCCGCGATCACGCGGTTCAATTTCACGTGCGCGACAGGCTCGTCTTTGTCGTAACCGTCGTCGTAAGTCTCTTCGCGGGGTTCTGTGCGGTCGTGTGCTTCTGCACGCGTGGCTCGTGCCCGTCCTCTCCTTCGGCTGCCGCAAACGCGGCGGGCGCGGAAGTTTGTGCATCGCCCTCGTCCACCTCTCAAGCGCGGAAGACGAGCGTCAGTGGCACACGCCGTCGGGCTCCTGCGCGTAAGGAAGGCTGATATACTGAGCAGTATGTGTGATGTCTGCATATTTTCTTTCTCGTTTCACCCACAGTTCTGTGTTCTAAGCACCGTTGTTGCTGCAGCGCGGTTACCGTCCTTTTCTCCCTCTCTCTGTTTCTCGTTGTGTCTGTAGCGCGCTTCTAAGCCTGCTTGGCGTGCGAACGAGCGCCGCAGCTACTTGTGACGCGGGCCCACACAAAAAAAAAAAAATCACACTGCTAAACTGTTTTGTTACCACACAGCAAGACAACAACAAAAAAGGAAAACAATTTTGTGAACAAGAGTACAAAAAGCAAAACTGTTACATGTCCGCGTTATCGCTGCTGGTGCGACCCACCACATGCCTTGCCTCACTCGGTAGCTTCGTCACAGGATCGGTACCTTAAGCCGCTGCCGGCTCAACACAGTGCTCAGGCTCGCCGTTGTCTCAATCTCACCTTGCTACGCTCACCAATCTCCCCGCGCGTACTCATCGCCACACTCCTTGTGCAGGTTGAACCCTCGGGGTTTGTTCACATAGGCCACGGTCTCGTATCTGAACACGTGTTTCATTCCCTCTTTTAACGGGGTCTCGAGGCACGAGCAGATACGATCGGCTGCGACTCGTTTTTTTTCCCTCTTTTCTTCTTGTTGTTTTTTCTTTTCGCTCGTTCGGTCTCGGCCGAGAGGATCCCACAAGCGACTTCACACTGCGGAACTTTACCATTCGTACGTCTTGTTGTCCATTCCTCTGACTGAAACGCCTCTCCCATGCCGCGAGCGGCGACCTCTGCGAGCTTTGATGGCAGTGCTCGCCAAGAAGAGACGCGCAAAGGCCCAACAGCTACGCCGAAACAGCCGCACAGAACGAAGAGGTGCCAAGTCCCGCCGCCGCACACGCCATCCTTCTGGTCGCGCTTCTTCTGCAATGGCGCCGAGCTAGAGAGACCTGTGCTGAGCTCACCTTCTTCAGATTCAGACGTGGAGGACCGAGTTGATCCGCAGCCTACCAGCCCCACCACACCGGCCTGCGAGGCCATGTCAAGGCTGGTGGCTGTGATCAATTCCGGCGCCTCTCCCTTCACCACGGACTCGTCCTCTGAGGACAGTGCCTCTCGCGAGGTGTCGCGTCTCTCGTCAGTCGGCGGTAGTGGTCGTTACGATCGCCCAGGTGCGGTTGAATGCGAAGGCCGTACCACTCTCCGTTCTCGCACCGCTCTGGGAGCCTCTTCTACGCAACCGTCACCGCGCCACAGTGGCTCTCGTTTCCCTGGCAGTTATACGAGCGGTGGAGGCAGCGGCTATGCGGTGGCACAATCGAGAACAATGAGTCGCGAACGGCTGTATGAGTGGATCCGAGCTGTGCGTGTGCCACGAGCGGCCCGACGAGGGGGCGGCTCTGGGTCATTCTCGCCGCAGAAGGTGGCTCTCGCTGTCAAGAGCGACCAGCGCGTGCTGAGTGTCCCTGCGCTGCCGGCCATCTTGGCGGTGACGAGCGGCGCAGAAATCGCGGCTACTGAGGTCCGCACGACTGGAAGTGCACGGAGCTGCGATTCCACCTCGGACCCGCTCGTTTGTGTGGCCGCACCTGCAGACCTCCCTGACGACGCGCCGATGAGGGAGGCAGTTGAACCAATCGGTGAGCAGCCACCACCCGTCTCTGATGCCGGCACGCGCGCCGAACCTTCGCCGTCTCGCCGGGTCTCACCTGCGTTTGTTGTGAAAGATACACGCTTCTTTCCGCAGCCGCAGAGCGACGCAGGATGCACCATCGCAGAGCTACCGGCGGCAGGCCTTCGCGGCGACGATGAGGTGGTTGATCTGGACGCAGAGCGCCGTCTCGCGCAGGCTCTCACAGAGAAACGCCTTCAAAGGCATCAGCAGAAACTCGTCGAAGAGAAGCGCAGGCGCGATGAACTCCTGGCGCTGCGCGAGTTGGAGCGACAGCAGCGCACCTTGACGGCGACACGGACGGCGGGTGCCTCGTCAAGTACGACGAGTGCTTTACCATCAGCCGCCGTGCTGACGGAGAAGGTGCTCGAAGCGCACAAGAGGGGCAATGCCTTTCCCGACGCGCGGAATCGTCGCAGAAGCTCCGCTGATAGGTGCGCCGGGGCAGGAGGTCGCGACAAACGAGATGCAACTCTCAGACTGGACGACCCTACCTTTGATTCACACTCGCCGCGCGACTTGCCGCCGACCGCTGAGAGAATGAGGAGCAGTGTCTTCGAAGATGACAAAACGCCGGGTATCGTCGGGGCCTCCCCACCGCAACACTGCGTAGACCCCGCGCTGGAGGGCGTGGCGCAGTGCGCGGTGCCACCTACCGGCGCGGGTGTGGCGCGACGCGTGCGGTCGTTGTCGGGACGCGTCAAGACTAACTCGCCCGCCAGCCGGGACCCGGACGAGGCGTTGGTGAGCAGTGGCGCACGCGCTGTATGCAAGTACCCTTTGAACTCCCGTGCCTATGTCGAGCGCGTTGTCCTGGCTGATCGTCGGCAGCAGGCTCTTGCGCTGCTCTTCCTCCTCGACGAGACCCGTCGCTTCGCGTGGGAGTGGCACCTGAAGCTGCTCCAGTTTTATCATTACTACTTCCACCCCATCCTCACCGCTGTGACGGATGCCGACACCCGTGAGAGGCTGCAGCACGCGCTTCTGAGGTGCGGCACGGGTAGCGTGGCCAAGGTGCATGTTCTCTTCTACCGTGATGGCTTGCCGGTCGACTATCAGCAGTACAAGTACGAGTTCGACGAGGCGTGGCGCAAGCTTTTCCACGCGGTACGCGCCTACCTGAACATGCCCCACCGCTGCACGCTGGACTCGGTCAGCACAGCAGGCGATGTGGAGCTCGATAGCAACGCCAGCAGCACAGATGATGGCCAGGGGACCGTGGGCTTTGCCGCCACGCTGCTTCACTCGATGGAGCTCTTCCAGCGCCAACAGGAGGTACAAAACGCGTCCCACGAGAGCCACGAGTGGACACTGTGGTTTTACTACGTGTACCTGCCGGCTGTGCAGAGCGGCAACCCCCCACCGATGCCCGCTTCGACAGTAAACGTCACAGAACAAGATGGGGCACGCAGGGATAGCGGCCGTGCGCGTTCAGACGACGACCGCCACACGTCTTCCCCACCTCAACCTGACGTGCTGCCCATGGAATGGGCCAAGGCTCAGGACGCCACGCTGCGCTCAGCTATCTACTGGGCACGACGGCAGGCGAAGCTGAATGTCATCAAGCGTGCGGAAAAGAAACTTCGGCGCGCTCAGCGTGAGCGACGGGCGCCCGGCGGTAGCACTACAGACACAGCCGAACGAAAGCGTGAGACCACGGAAGCAGGTGATGTGGATAGCTCGTCTGCCACGAACAGCGCTTCATCTTCAGCCTCATCCGACTCCTCCAGCGCTTCTTCCGAGACGTCCTCTCCTCACTCATCTGCCCCGTCTCCCCAAGACGCGTTTATCGAGTCGGCAGCACCGTCATCGTTGCCTTTGGACGGGGAGCGCGGCGATGAAACGCTGCAGCTGCGCGTCTTGACGTCATCTACGATCACCCCCGACACTAGGCTTTCATCCGCTGGTCCTGGAGATGCCACAGCACACCCACGGCATCCACACGCGTCTTCTTCCGCTGTGACTGCGGATCTCACCGCCGTCAGCGCCGAGTCCAATCCTGACGTCCTCGAGGACTACCGCGTCGTCAACGTGGGCTGCTTTGGCTTTTCCTTCTGGTCGCGCGCAGACTGGTAACGCGGAGTAACAGGTGCTGTTGACAGCGATGGTGGCGTCTCACGGACGCCTTCCTGAACACCCCAAGTTCATCGCTAGTGTCTTGAGTTTCCTCATTTGTATCTGTGCGCGTAGTCTCTCTAGTTTTCATGAGCGAAAGCAGAGCAAAAAGGGACCTGTAGACCAGCGCGACAAGGAGAGAAACGCCGAGTGTAGGACCAACAGCAACCCTTCGTGTTAACAGTGATGCATGCGATCACCGGACGACAAAAAAAGGGCGGGACGTCTGCCTTTTCTTTTCTTTATTTTCTCCTGTCGCCAGGCTTTCGAGCAATCAAATACCATCCTCCTGTCATGGGTTCATTGCGAGCATGCCTCAAGCCTTCCGCACCGGTTTTCAATTCCATCTCACGAGAAATCAATCTTTTTCACACGCTTGTCTTGCTTTTTTTTTTTTTCACGTTGCTCTTCCGTCACGCGCCACATTCTGGTAAGATGCTGTCTTGGTAGATGAGAACCCGTCTTTGCTGCGAAGTCATATCACCACCGAAACGCGACGAAACCATGTGCTTACTCGCAACGCACAGCCTCTGTGCTGTCGTCTTTTTCTTCCTTTCATCGCATCTCGTCATGTATGGTGTAGCCGCGCTTCTTAGCGTGAAAAAGCCTGCACGGCGGTCCCGTACCTTGACAAGATATCGTCTACGTGCGATCACGGCGTTTCTTTGGCTCGCTACTCTCATCCCAAACTCTTTCACCTCATCGGCCCAATTCTTCGCCATGTCTCTTCTTGTTATTTTGTTGTTTTTCCTTCTAGCGTCACCGATTTCCAACGTCTCTGTGTGTGTGTTCACGTCGCGCCATTGGAGGTACTCTGTCTCTCGTTCTCTCTCGTTCTCTCTCGTGAGGCCCACAAACCCGACACCCGAGCGCTCCAATGACCACACGCGGCGTGCGCAAACTCAAAGACTTCCTCGGCGAGGACGGCCTCTCGACTGTGCGTGTCAAGCGTGCGTCCGATGTGGTGCCGGTTCTCTCCGCCCGGCAGGCTGCGGCGGGGCAAACGCCGTCCGCAGCAAGCGGTGGTATTTCGCCCAATGTCAGCGCGTACCTACAAGAGCGTCAGAGTACGCATGGCAATGCGGTTGTGTCGAATAAGTTCAGTGCTAAGCAGATTCAAGCTATCCGCGCTCTCGCGCAGTTGACGCCACTTGCGGATGACGGCACCACATCGCTCTCGGTGAGGCGTGTGCAGCAAAGCACGCGTCGCGAGATGGCCAACGTGGTGGCGGTGGCAACGTTGGAGCGCGTGGTGCAGCGGATCGTCGCTGAGGCAGCGGCCACCACGTCACCGTCAGAGGTGGCCCGACTCCCTGACAGCAGCGTGTTTGTTCTGGCGGACAGCGACGAACTGGCCGTGTACCTGGCGGCTGCCTTCGAGAAGGACTTTGGCTTCGCCGTCCTGTCCTTGATTGGGGCCGAGGAGACGCCGCGGCACCCATCCTTTCCGCTGGAGCACGCGGCTTCTTCTGTGTCCCCGACGCCGAACCGCAAAGGCAGGAAGACGTCGAAGAAGCCCACCAAGGCTGCCAAGCAGGTGCACTTTGACGGCGAAGCCAGCGCATCGGCCAGCGCGGACACAATCCTTCTTGACCACGCTGCTCTCTCCGCCCGCGCCTGTGTGGTCGTCGCGACGCGCGAAGGCTTTCTCGCTGTCGACAAGCGCAGTGCCGTCTGGAAACACATCGGCGCCACCGTGGTCGCTGTCGAAGGCACACTGACGGCGTCACCGCTGCTCACGTCCTTGTCACGCGAGTCGTCTCTCTGCCACAAGCTCGCTGCCCATCGCGAGGCGTGCCTCGGCCACGTGCCTCAGGTGTGCATCGTGGCGACCACGCAAGAGAGCCTCTTGGCGCCGCAACTCGACTGGATGACGACACTACAGCCGGTCACAGAGACAGGTGAGGCCCAGAGCGATAAGAAGAAGTCCACAGCACCCACGACGGAGGTAGCTGTGCACTACGCGGTCAGTGAGGGCGTGCACCGCTTTCAATTTCTCTTCGGCCTCTTGAAGGGTCTCGTGCCTCACCGCGGCCTTGTCGTGCACGTGGCCACAAAGGAGGCGTGCGCCTTTTTGTACGACGCGCTCTACGCATTCGTTGACACGGAGCTCCCACGCCATGTACAGATTCTTTCCGATTACGAAGGAGAAAGCAGCTATGCGGGCGTGAAGAGTGCCGACGATTTGGCTCGCTTGACGCGTACGTTTGATTCGATCGTCGACCCAACGAACGCAGGCGGCAAGACCTCTGCGGTGTTACTCTCGTGTCACGGTCTGGTGCCTTCTCGCGGGTGCGTCTTTCTGGCGTACGATCTGATCGTTGACGTGCCGAATTTCCCACGCTTTGTCGCGGAGAGGCTCGTGCCCGCCGCGTCGGAAGCCGCCGCACTCGATCGCGGTGCGCAGCTCTCCACGGGTGTGCGTAAGCGCGGCCGTAGCACCTCGCCATCGCCACCGCCGTCGCGCGGGGCTTACACCAAGACCGAAAAAGGAGCCACACACGCGTCATCTGCTGTCGACACTGGCGCGTCCGCGTCCGCCCCACCTGCCGCGCACTACCAGTTCATCCTTTTGCTCCTTCGTCCCAATGAAGTGGCGGGCGTACAGAAGTACGTGAAGAGTCGCAACTCTGGCGTTTCTGTGACGCTCACGGCGATGGCAGCGAAGGGCAGTCCGCACGACGTCCGTCACCTCTTCATTGGTGAGAAACTTCAGTCGATGAACCGCAAGCTCTTCGCCGTCCAGAACGCAGCGTACGCGGCTTACAAGGCGACGATGACGGCCTACTGCACCATGGGCCCGCGCGATGTTTACAACGAGAACCAGGTGAACCTCGACTCGGTCGCCGCCGAGTTCGGCTACACGGAGCTACCGCTGCTCGATCTCCGCCTCAAGGACACGCCGTACCGCCCGAAGGAGGACTACTTCAAGGCTGCGAAGCAGAAGATGGTGAAGGAGCGGAAGCAGTACAAGCGCTTCGCCGACACCAACATCATTGGCGAGGCTCCTGAGGATCACATGGCGTAGCGGCTGTGGCTGTTCTCTTTGCTGATTTACATTCTGACGCGAGTTTGATATGTGCAAGTGATTTGTTGTGGTGGTAGTCATGGACGTGGATTTTTTTTTTTTTGGGCGGTGGTATTGGGTGCTAAGTTGGAGGTGCGACGCCCGATGTTGGCGCGGCTAGTGCGCATGACTTTTTTTTTTTTTTTCGCGTGTGTGTGTCGACACCTTGTTCCCGCTTGTGGAGGCGATCGTCTTCGTGGTGTCGTCAACATGTTCATCATCTTTTTTTTTTTCCTAATTTGGATGACGCAGGTGCCCGTCATCAACTCGATTAATGAGCACTCTACTAATGCGCTGGTAATCGTAGCAGCCACACAGCGCAACTCAATCCAAAGGACGATGAGCCTTTCAACGCAGAAATTCACGACGCCTCGATAACACACTGTGTGACGTCACGTGACGTGGCGGTCACCCTGGTACGCACGTCGCAACCTTGTTGGATACCACAAATTCTTAGAGCAGCGTGATTTCATATCACTGACCATCCAGTCTTTTTCCGTTTGCGTTTCACAGCGCTCACGTTGGACAGTGCACGGTGCGGCTGCATGCGAGGCATACCATCGTTCAGTTTCAGCACTGCTCTCTCTCTCTCTCTCACAGTGTGGTTCCTCCCTCACACAAACGTGACACTGTGAGCCTTCGTTTCATCTTCCTTACCCCCCCCTCTCTCCGCCTACGCGACTTCCTCACGCTCGCGGTCTGAACCGTAGCCATCCATAGATCCGTCTCGCGCGCTCTGTTTCTCTGCGCATACCGTCTTCCGGAAGCATTCCACGGCAAGCGCAGTTTCCTTTGACACACACACACACAAGCGGTTGTCTGCTCTTCCCTCGCGTGCCTTTACCCACCACACCATGGCCCCCAAGCGGAAGAGTTCAGGGAAGTCACCTACGCGCAGCGTGACCCCTGAGAAACCACCAGCGGTGGACGCGATGTCGAAGGCGAAGCCCTCGTCTGTCATGCATGATGAGGTCTCTCCGGCGATCATCGCGCTCAAAGAGGCGTTCACGACGCCTTCCATGACGTACGACGCCACGACGAAGCGCATTGTCCCACACCCACGATACAACGTGGCGCTTGTGCAGCAGCTCGCCCGTGTCCAAGGAATGTTGCTGAGCGTGCTGCGCCAGGCTGAGTCGTCTAGTGCAACGTTGACACCTAAACAGCTCCTCTTCGAGCTCGAGCGTGGCCTCCTGTACGTCTTCACTTCCACGTGCGTCGCCAGCAATGACGACCCAATCTCGTACGTGCTGACCGATAGCGAGGCCGTCCCGCACCTCGCTACTCTCGAGAGCGCCTTGGCCCATCGCGACGCCAGCGCCAAGGCTATCACCGCCACTGCCTACGTGCTCTCCCAAGGTGCGTCGGCGACGGCGCTGACGAGCTTCCTCGATCTTGTGCAGCAGCGCCTTGTGTCGGAGCTTTCTTCTGACCGCCAGCAGCGTCGACCAGAGGGCTCGCGAGCGGCCTTGAACGCCACGCGCAGCAACCTCGCTGACGGCGCCGAACAAATTCGTGCGTTACAAATCCACTTTCAATCTATCACGACAGAGGCCCAGGTCGCGCGGCAGATGCCCACCGCAGACCCGGATCGCCTCAGCCCCGAGGCGAACGTCGTCGCCGCGCACTCGGTCGCCAATGAGTACTACAACATGCTTCGCTGGCTGCTGGCAGTGGAACAGGACCGTCAGACGCTTCAAAACGCCATGCTGCAGGGGTCGGCTGCAGCGGCACCCTCTGGAGGGATCACCCCCGCGACGGACGACGTTGAGGCGGTGGTGCGCGAGTACGACCCCTTCGAGGGCAAGATCGTCCTGGAGCGACCCACGCCGACCAGCCGCTGGGGTCTCATGCTGAACCAGAACGGCTACCTCGTCGGGATCGAGAACAAGCTGCGCAACGCCAGCGACGAGGGGGGTCGTCTCTACCAATCCCTGCGGCAGCACGGTGAGAGACGCGCCGCGACCGGAGGTGCGGACGGGGCCGCCGCCACGGATGCCATGGATGGTCTCGCGATCCTCCAGGTCAATCGCGCGCCGATTCGCCCTGTCACTCTCACACCGGAGGAGGTGGCGGCACGACAGGCAGATATTCTCAACAAGCTCCGTGACGCGCTGTCGAAGGATGCGCTGACGCTGCATCTGCGAGTGGAGAAACGACCACAGGCAGAGCTCGCCACACCGCGCGAGGTTCTCTTTGACGTCTGTCAGCAAGGCGGCGAACACACCGTTGGGCAGCGCGTCGTGCTGGTGCTGCAGCGTCCCTCCACGCAGGTCCGCTGGGGCCTGGACGTTGAGTTTGGTGAGGCCCCTGGAGAGGTCTTCCTGCGCGACTTCCAGAACAGCCTGCAGCTTTCCCCGGAGGCCAAGAACTTCCTCTTCGACCACCGCGGGTCCCTCAGCGTGGTACAGGTGAATTACAAAAATGTCGCCGATCTCCCTGACGGCAAGAAGGGCTTCGCAGCGCTCATGTCCACGAGCCTCCTGATCGCGCTGCAGCTGCAAGTGATAGCACCCGTGAAGCGCACGGTTGTGGACCCGGCACTGCCCGATGGTTCGGCGGAAGAAGTGGCCGACGAGACGCCACAGGACGATGAAGCGGCTGAGAAGGCCCCCGAAGAGGAGGAGGCTACCGAGGAAGCGGACCAGGTCGAGGAAGATGGAAAAGACGCAGTTGAAGAGATGGAGGTGGACGAGGAGCAGGAAGGCTTGGAAGACAACCTCGCCGAGAAGCCAGCACCTACTGTTGGTGGTGACGACGAATTCGCCAAGGTCGCGGAGGCTATTGCTGACCAGTATCTGATCGACGCGGACGCACCAGCAGACGGTGGTGCCATCGAGACGGAAGCACTCGATGCTGTCGATGACGGTGGGGAAGAGGAAAACGAAGAACGGGGCGAGACGCGCGCCGAAGAGGACGCCCAAGAAGATCTTCTGGAAGGTCGGGACTGGGCGAGCACAACGAAGAGGACGGGGAAGAAGACACTCCAGTCAGCCGCCAGCGTGACCGCGGCCGATGACGACGCAGGCCACCGCGAGCTGCTTGAAGAGTATGACATCGACGCGGATGCCCCTCTGCGCGATGAAGAAGAGCCCACGCATCCCACCCAGAGCGCTGCTCACGACACCGACTTGGAGGACGTCATGGATGCGATGGTGGCACAACTGGGGAAGCAGGCCTCCCCCGAGGTTGCAGTGGCAGCGGCTACTTCGAAGGGTAAGCGTGCGGCTGTCGCAGAGGGCGCACCACACGACGCTCTCTTGGCTGAGAACCTGGAAGTCGAAGCCGAGGTGCCGTCCAAAGAAAAGCGCCAGAGCAGGAAGAACGCCGATGCGAAAAAGAAGAAATCTAAGAAAGGCAAGAAGGCAGCGGCGAAGAAGAACAAAAAGGCTGGCACACGTCGCGGGAAGCCCAGCGACGAGGAGGCCGTAGTGGAGGAGGAGGACGCCGACGTTGACACGCGCGAAGGTGATGATGCCGTGGATGCGCAGGATGAGCCAGAGGTAGAGGCACCCGCCGATAGCGCCGACCCGCTTGATGACGTCCGCGACACGCCTCTCGTGGCCCACACAAAGGACCGTGCGGAAATCGCCATAGAGGAAGCCGGGAAGAGCGCACGGCGGCGAAAGAAACAAACTGCAGAGACTACCGCGGGGTCTGGCGAGGCGGCGGAGGCCGCTGATCTGTTGGCGCCTTCGAAACCTGCATCCCGTGTTCCCCTGACGGAGCTCGTGGAGTCACCGCCGCTCACTCTCAACAACTCTGTGAGTATCGACCGCTTCGACGGCACCGCGCTGGAACTGCACCGTGCCAACGTGCAGGACAACTGGGATATTAGCGTTGCCTACAACGGCACGGATTTGGTGCTATCCGGCATCAACGCGCTGGCGCAGCCTAAACTTCGAAAACACCCCTTCGCAAAAGCCCTTCAGCCCAGTCCTGACGGACGCGTGAGCTGGACCATCGAAAGCATCAACGGAAAGGACATGTTCGGTCTCGACAAGCAGGCCAAGATGAACGTGCTCAAGACGCTCAAGAACCCCATCACCACACTCCGACTCATACTGAAGCGGTGAGCGAGAACGCATGGCAGTGGCATCCAAGGCGAAAGGCCCGCTTCCTTTAAGAGCAGAACAGAAAGGCAAGCGCTAAGCCACGCGGTACGGCTGCAGGCCCATGAACATATCTTCTCCTTTTTCTTTTCCCACATAGAAGTGCGCATCATAGAGACGGGAAAGCCCAGGAGAGAGGGGGCGGGGTGTCTGCTTGGTTTCGTCAACGAAACAGGCAGCTACGTTGCCAGCGCTTTTTTTTTTCTTGTACGCGGACGGGGAACGCGGATCGACACATGGATACTTTTGGACGTGCACATGGCGTTGTCGCACCCCGTGCCATATTTGTTTGTTTTTTTCTCATCGTATCGCTGCAGAGATAATGAGCACCAACGAAACTCGAAAGTGAGCCCATCTTCTCTTCGAGTGTGCGGCACCTCCATAATTTTTTGAGATGTGACCAAGGGCCAGGACCTTTGTGCTCTCCGTGGATTGCACCCGCGGTACTTCCGCTATTCATACGGTGGGACTCGACTCCCTGGGCGTGCGAGGCCGCGCTTCCGCTGCTCATGTCTCACGACAGTGCATACGCTTTTGTGTCCTCAGCGCTGCTGGACAGCGTCCTGTCCGTGAGTAGTCGCGTTTGCGACACATTCGTCGCTCTTTTGATGGCGTTGTCCTCTCGCTTTTCCAAGATTGACGGCTCTTTGGCTGATCTCTGCTTTTCCCTGTGTCCTGTCTCTCCCTTACTTTGTCTATAGCGGCCTTTTCCCGTTCTGTAGCAGAAACGGTGTAGCCTTCTCCTTTTCTTTTCTTTTTGTTCTCATTTTCGAGGCGTCACTCGCCATGTTTGCCCGCAGTGTGTGGCTCTGCGCGCCGAAGCTCCTCTCCTGTGCGGTCACTGAGGAAGTCGTCTCTTCTGCGTCGACGGCGTCGGGCAAGCTGACCCCTCACATTACAACGGTGACAATGCGCCTTCGCCGCAACGGCCCCGACGTCAGCTACGATCTCCAGCTCATCCGCGACAAGGCGAGCGGCAAACTGTACCTGAACCAGATCCCCGACTACGTCGCCTCGCACAGTGTGTGCCTATCGACCTTTTTTCCTCTGGAAGGTCACCGCGCCCCCTCCAAGGCTTTGTGTGTTGCCGTCGCGAACGGTGAGGCCCTCCAGGCGCTCTCAGACAGAGAACTGCAGAACTTTTTCAATAACGGCAATGACCTGTCCGTGCAGCTGGTGGTGGAACCGAAGGCGTACCGGAGTTACCGCGCGATGGCCAGTGTATCCACTCGCACAGACGCCTCGGACGATGACGACGTCTCCCACCGTCGCGTTGCGCATAAAAAGATGAAGAGCCACAAAGCATCAGCCAAAAAGGCAACGGCGCTGTCTCGCAGGGTTGCGGAGGATGAAGAAGAGGATACGTACGACGCCGCGGAAGAAGAGGAGGAAGGCGAGGAGGAAAACGAGCTGGAACATGTCAAGCGACACAAGAAGGACGCACAGAAGGGGAAGGCGAGGAACAAAGTCAAGTCATTGGCGACGTCTCACAGAAAAAAGTCACCTGTGAAAGGCAAGGACAAAAAACGCAAGCCTCATGGGGGTAAGCGCAGTACCGACTATGAAGATGACGGTGAGGAGGACGACGTCGCGGATGAAGAGGGCGAGGACGTGCCGCGGAAGCGGCAGAAGGTGCGCTCGCAAAAGGCGAAAACACACAATGGCCACATGAAAAAGTCCAACAAGAAGAAGCCGGCCCAGTCCCGTGCCGTTGACATCGATGAGGCCATGGACGACGAGGCCAGTGAGGAGGAGGAGGAGGCTGCAGATGAGGACGCACTCATCGACGCAACAGTGCGGGCCGCTAAGCGGTCCTTGACAGCAACGAGCTCTGCGGTGGACGGCGACGGAGATGACGAGGAATATGCCTGGTTCAGACCGTCCGACAAAACGAGCAGGACATCGTCGTCGACAGAGCGTGCAACAATTCAGTTTTAATTCTCTGGAGCGACGTTGGCCGTCCCCATGTGTGTATTCTGGCGATTGGGTTCACTGTTGAGCTCCTCTGCATCTTGGATGCTTTCTCATTTTCAAGTGTACACGTTCTTCTTTTTGCTGTCTGTTCGATGAGCCGTCCCTTCTCTCTCCGCACAACGGTGCTCATGGGTGGGCGTTGACGGGCCGCTCCTCCGCGCGGGTGACGCGCGTATACCATTCTCGAACGCTCTTTTTTTTTTTTCTCTCTCTCTCTCTACCGACATCTGTACCCTCTCATTCATTTCCTCCTCGACGACTCTCTGTGTCAACGAAGCCGACATTCTGCGAACATCGACGCGTTCCCTTATCCGACCTGAGCAAGGTTACTCTCTCGCTCTCTAAGAGCTATGTGCGCGAAGGCTGTCATTGGCTGCTTTGCTTCACACGTTTTCTGTGCGTACCCACAATCTCTATCTCTCTCTCCGACACACGTTGTCTCTCTCTCTCTGTCTGACCTCCACGTGTTTTTTTGGGGAGGTGTTTCCCTGTGTTCCTCGCAGAACGGTACTTGTATTACTCACTCTTCTGTGGATTTCTGCGCCTGGAGCGTTACATTTTCGTCCTCCCTGTCTTCTCACTCGGTGAGAAGCCCACGTCAGCACAAGACAAACAACCACTATAGAACAATCCCTGCCACACGCCATGTCTTCTAGTGTGAGCTCGTTGGCGCCGGAAGGCCTCGGTTCTGCGGACGATGCCATCCGCTTCCGCGCGTGTGTTGAGCGTCTGCAGTCATGCCGCGATCTTTCCCCGTTCCTGTACGGCTCTGCGCCATCGTCGTCCTCAACATCCTCGTTTCCTCGAGGCGATCCTGCTGTCGATCCTGCATGCCTGGCTATGGCGCAGACGGTGGCCACGCTCATTTCTCGTCTGGATGACCTCGCTGACCCTGTACGCCAACAAGTCCTCACACCCCGCGAAGTCCTGCTGGAGCTGGTTGACATTGTGCGCCACGGGCTGTGTCTTGCGTTGCAGCACTACACAGGTGAGCCGCGTGAGACCTCACGCGAAGCGATGCTGCTCGAGTTCAATGCGCACGCCGCCGTGCGCCAGATCCCAATAGAGGCCGTCGTGGAAGGTCTCCATAGTGTGGGCTACGTGAGCACCAAGCTGCGCCTCGAGAAGGTCGCGCTCCAACTCCACCGACGACTCCAATCGGAACTGCACGCGCGGGGCCTGCTCGCTGAGGACGGTACGCTTCTCGACGCACCCACCACGGAGGCGAAGGAGGGCGGCACTGCTGAAGCCCTTCTTGCTTCGGACGCTTCTACGGCCGCACTGCATGTGACGTACACGCTGCTGGAGGATTTTCAACGACTCTTCGACAACACGCTCCGTCTGCTCGACGCAGAGGTCGAGACAGGCGAGGGCCTCTTGAGCGCCGTGTTGCGTGAGTACTACCGACTGACGGACTGGGTTCTCTTGGCGGAGAGCGCGACGCAAGTGCCAGCGGTGAGCTTCACCACGATCCACAAAGTGGAGGTGGACCTTGTCAAGGGCGAAGCGAGTTTCGTCGTACACCGTCCGACCAGCGACACGCCGTGGGGACTGCTCTTCAACGAGAAGGGCCGCCTCATTGACGTGGATGTGGCCGTGCGAGGTCGCCGCGGCGCACGCGATTTGCACCAGCTCCTGCGATGTGCCACGGAAGGTGCGCGTGTCGTCACTGTCAACAACGCACATCTGGTCGACAGTGTGGGTGGTGAGGAGGAAATGAATGAGGCCAGTGACGCCCCAAACCTGGCGGCGGAGCGTCATCGTGTACTCATGGCGCTGCGGGAGGCATCACAGGGCACACGGAAGCGGATGCAGATGACGATTCGATCGCCGCACTTCCAGCAGGCGCAGATCATGTGTACGCACGTCGCTGCATTCGCGATTCCATTCCAAGGCAGTGAGTGGGCCGGCGGACAATGCGCGATGCTGGTGATGCAGCGTCTGCGGCCTAACGCGGCGCTCCCGGTTGAGGTCGACGCGACGCTCCGTGTTGTCCCTCTCGAAACCTTGGACGGTCCAGCGCGTGAGTTTCTGGCGCGTGTTGGGGACCGTGTGCGCGTGCTTGCCGTGAATGGTGTCGAGGTCTTCTCCCCCGCACAGGCGCAGTCCTTAATGGTGGACACCGACACCGTGATGCTCACGTTGGTGATGACATCGCCACCGGCACCACATGATGCGGTGCCAGTTGTGGCTGCGACGCACACGCCTCCAGTGCCCAGTTTTGAGGCTCGTCGCTCACGTGCTGCCGTCAAAACACTCGCACAAGAGGCCGCCCTACAACCATTGATGACCGTGAGCACTGCGGCGGACGTGGACACTTTTCCGGAAGTAGTGGAGGCCGATGCCGACGACGCGCTCGTCATGGCTGCCGCTGCGGAGGTCATGCAAGAGGAGAGCACCTTGGGGACCCTCACAGCGGGTGAGGAGGAGCTGGATGCCACCGCCATGGTGTCCGTGGATGCGGATGTGGATGATGAGGCCCCGCTTGTCGCGTTGCAGACAAAATCCGAGCTTCTGGAGGCCGAATCGCGTACTAAGGGGAAAACGGTTCCTACATCACCAACGAAGCACACCACAAAGACGGCCAAGGCCGCGGCGGTGGGCGCTCCGGCCACTGAGAGTCAGCTGGTCAACGACATCTTACGTGAGTTCGCGCAGGAGGCCGAAGAGGACGGCGACACGCCAGCCCCAGCCAAGAAAACCGCCAAACGGGGAAAGCACGCGAAAGCCGAGGTTGCCGCTGCCGCGCCGGCTGCCCTGGATGAGGCGTCGGTGCTGGCGGCCATCGCAGACGAGGTGACCGCTGAAGATGGTGCCGCAGCGTCCTCACAAGGTGCAGAGAAGAGGGCACCGAAAGGGACCAAAGCTTCGAGGCGATCTGGCTCCTCCTCTCGCGCGTCTGCGGTATGCGAGTTTGAAAATGGTGTGAAGGTACTCGAGCTCACCACCAAGTCGATCGTCCTGGAGCGCCCTTCCACCAAGCACCCCTGGGGCATCGAGGGCGAGATGGCCAGCGACGCCACGGACTTCCCTGCCGCGACGGGCTTCCGCATCACGAAGCTGCCCAGCAACCCCCTCGTGCCTGACCATCCGTTCCTACACAGGTTCGAGGCCGCCCCGCCCACGTGGTATGTCGCCGGTGTCAATCAGCTCTCCGCGAAGGGCAAGACGGGTGAGTTTGTGGTGCAGAAGATGCGCCAGCTGAGGAAGATGACCTTGCACATCATCCGAAAGTGAGGAGGACAGAAAAATGGTGTCGAGAGCGGCTTCGGTGCGGTTCTTTGCACTGCTAGCAGCGGTTGTGACACGCCTCCTCCCCTCCTTCCCTCCTTCCCTTCTTCTTCTCTCTCTCAGGAGAAATTATATAGATAGATCGTGTACATGACAGTTGGTCTTGTTTTTGTTTGCTGTGATCCTGTGGATGTTGTTTCTCACGCGTCTGAGCCCACCGTTCGCGAATTGACAATCGCAGTTATATGCGTCCCCAAGACAATCAACACGCCTATTTCTACTACAACGGCATCTCCACTCTCAGCACACAGCGGGTGCGCCGGACGAGCGTGACAGAACTAGATGTCGTCCACCCTCTGTGGCGGATATCACACCGTGTTTGCTTTGCGCAGATCGCACATGCCGCGTCCGTGACATCCACCGAAACGGGTCCGTGTACAGGCCCTCGCCTCCCTATCCATTCTTCTCGCGCCTCACACTGCGCACGGAACTCACGGCTACTGATCTGTGTCAGGTCATCTTGGTATACGCACTTCTCGCCGGTATCAGAGAAGAACACCTTTCTCCTCTCTCCCTCTCTCCTCCCTCTCGCGACTGTCATACCGCCATCTTCCTATCTTTATAGTGCACGCAGACCTGTTGTGTGTGATGAACACATCTCCACATCTCCACCCGTGGGCGGAGGCATACCTGCAGCGTCTGAATACGGATCACACACGGATCTCTCAGGCTGTCGATACCAGCTGCGATGCCCTCACGGATGCAGTGAGTACCCACAGTGGAGTCGTGAACCCAGAGCCATGGCAGGATGCTCAGTCGACGTTTCTCAGTGCACTCAATCTCATCCCCGCCGACCTCCCGCCGTTTTCGTGGAACGCAGACCAGAACACGTTCGAGAGTGGCCGTACTGTCGCGCTCACTCCGGCGGACGCACCTGCACCAATAAGGGACGCACCTGTTCTTTCGGATGTGCCGCTCTCACCTCGGGGTGACCGCACTGCTGTCGCACAACTCGCCAGCCTCTTTCGCCACCCGCGCAGCTCTCCGCAGTCACGTCGCGTGGCGTCCCCAGCGGATACCGTGCGCACTGTGCAGCACCTCGTGCAACGTGCCAGGATGCGCGATCGAGCCGATGGCGCACACTCCCCGCTGCCGTTGTCTGCGGCCGGCTCATGTCTCGCGTCTGTGGTGCTGACGGAGACAGTCCTGTGGCGCACATTGGAGGCGTCCTTGGAAGCGGAATCCACGGCGCAGCAGCACGTGCGATCAACGACAGATACCCAGTCCTCCACTATTTCCCACGATGCCGGGTTGGATAGCGCGGCGTTTTCCATCGCTCATGTTCTCGCCGACGGCGTGGTGCAGAAGTCCCTGCGTGCGGTGCTCTGGAAGCGTGTGGCAGACGCACACGCACAACTCGTTCGTTCCGCCTCCCCACTCGTAGTCTACCTCCTTCAGGCGCACAACGCCGCCCCCGATGGCGAAATAGAGAGTCTGGCTGCGGATCTTGTAGGGCATCTATTTGCTTTGAAGTCAAGCGACTTTTACCGAGAAGTATCCGCCGACCGCGATGGTGGTCCCCGCGCGGTGTCCGTCACGCCTGTCGATCACGGTTGCTTCTTCTCTCTGGCACCGACTGCCGTGGACAACACCACAGACCCCCCTCGAACAAGTCCATCGCGCTCGCTGTCTCAACTGGCCGAGTGGATGGGTCGGCCCAAGACGGACGTTCTGCTCGCCGCACAACCGCTTCCTTCTTCTGTTTCCCAATCACTGGATGTGACCCGTGCTGTGGACGGCCTGTGGCTTCTGCTTTGTGACATGGCGCAGCTGCGTCTGCACGTGGCCTATCTCTTGCGCTTTGAGACGTTGGCGCGCCACGCTCGTGTTGTCGAGGTACAACGGGGCCTCACTCTAGGTGGATCCACAGCACCCAGCGATCAACAAGGGGAGGCGGTGCGACTGTCCGCGACGAACCTCGTGCTTGAGGTGGTATCTGTGCTGCAGAGCGCCAGTGAGAGTCTCCACACTCGACGCCGTCACGTGCCGCGCTTTCTCAAAAAGCATACATGGGCACCCACGCTCAGCGCCGTACCCGACGATTCGACCTCTCCGTCGACGGAAGACGTTTTCCTCGACGTCCAAAGTTTCTACACCGCCTTTCATCGCGTCCTGAACCGAGCAGTTCCTTTACCTTGTGAGGAGCCGCAGCAGCTGGACGCAGTGACGGCGCATGTGGGAGAGGGGCGTCAGCAACTCTCTGTATTGGTGACAGAGGACGGACACACAGCCACCGTCGTGTGCGAGCGACCAAGTGCGTCCGTACCCTGGCCCGTGGACCTCGCACCACCGCGAGGCGCGTCGCCACCGACTCTCAGTCTCCGAGTGCTGCCCAACGAGGACAAACGGAACGCCTCTGTGTCGTCTTCCGAGGCCAGGGCACGCCTCGCAGCAACCCTGTCCCGATTTCCGAGGTTGGTGAGCGTCAATCATTTCCAGATGGCAGACACCTCTGACGATCCCCTCAGATCCGTCAACCGCTCGTTGCGCCGCCTCTTCAGTGCCCCTAGTCTCAAACTCGTTCTCCGTCTGCGCTGATCTGGCGCACACGGGCGTGTCTCTCCCCACACACTTTTCTTGTCCCTTCTCTTGGCCCTACCCAACTCACAAGACGCGCACACACGACACCACCTAGTGCATGACACATACCAGGAGAGCCCTGCTGGTCTTCATCAGTCGAATGCTCCGCGAACGCATGGCCAGCACCGCTGCTCATTCTGCCGTTGCGCACAGCGCTTCCTCGCTCGGCCACGCGCCTCCCTATTCCTACGCTCCCCCTTGACACCTATCCATCCTACACTCCTTGACTATCTCGTTTTCTCTCTTCCCCGCTAGCAACCGTCAAATTCGACTCCCTCGTCACTCTCCGTCCCTCTCTCTCTCGCTTCCTTTTTGCTTTGTTTTCATCTCTCCGTTCGTCGCATCGCTTCCCCTCTCTCTCTCCCATGACCTACAAACAGCTCGCTGTTCTCGCGCTGGCGGCGTTCATTGGTACGGCCGCCGCCGGGGAGTTTCCTCTGCCGTGGATCTGCTTGGCCATCACGGTCGTGGGCATCGTCATCGTTTTCGTCATCGCAGGGCGGCACCCGGATGAGCTTCATATCCCCGGTGCCACTATCATGACGGCGGAGGAGCGTGAGGACGCGGAGGGCCTCCCTAGCACGAAGTACGGTCAGCAGATGGAGCCAGTCTACTAAATATGTGTCGCGAAGGAAACACGTTTTTCGATTTCGATCCAGGCACTCGTGGAGACTGTCCGGCGGCCCCGACGAGCACTCGTCTGTTTTTCTTGTGTTTATCTTCCTTCGGCCCTCTCCTTCCAAATAACGAGATAATGTGTGTGAGCGATCAGACAGCGCGCGAAAACGGGCACTGCCTTCCCCATGTCAATGTGTCCACGAATCTTGTCGTTCCTCGTGTAGGCTTTCCCGTTCCTTTTTTTTTTCTTCTCTTTCTGGCCTTTGCTCTTTAATTCGCCAACGGGCCAAATGCAATAAGCGGAGAGCGACAACCGCAACGCCAAGACACTCCGGACACACGCACACGAGCTGCCATACAAAACGTTCTTTTTTTTTTTCTCTCTGTTCTCTCTTTGTCACTCCTTTGCAGGCAGATTCACGTGTGCGCGACCTTCGTTTTCATTCTCAGAATCGCTTAGACATCGTTCCGGCCTCGCACAAGACCCGGGTGTGGGACGCGATTGCCATAATGGAGACGTAGCGTTCCATGAGGATGCTCCGACTGTCCCCCATTCGCCAATGTCGAACTGGGCGCCAACAAGTCATGTTCGCGGGTGCATCGCATTTTTTTTTCTTGTCATTGACATACACCTGGGCCATCAGTGACGTCGTGGAGCTCACACCACTCTCTGTACTTTTGCATTGTCTTCATCCGTACTTGTCTGTGCCTCGCGTCGTCTCGCTTTCCCTTTGCGCACTCAATGACGTAGAAATCCACCTGCCGCGCTCACCCACGCCTCCACTCTGTCCCGTATCACATACTGACTCGTCACCTTGTGTAGCTTTTTATTCCACACGAATCACTCGTTATTAAGCCTTCTCTCTCCCACCTCAAGCACACGCGCACCTTGGACAGTGTCACAATGGCTCTTAAGCACCTCGTCCTCCTCGCCCTCGCCGCCTTCGCTGCTCTCGCCTCCGCCGAGGACGGCAAGAAAGAGTTCCCCCTCGTCTGGGTCTGCCTAGGCATCACCGTGGCCGGCGTCGTCGTCGCGCTCTACGTCGCCTACCGCCGCCCGGATGAGCTTCACCTGCCCGGCTCCGTCGTGATGACGGCGCAGGAGACCGATTACGCCGACGGCCTGCCGTCGGCGGATCAGCAAGGCGCACAGGAGGAGCCGACCTACGGCTACAAGGCCAGCAACGGCGTCCCTGTTTAGGTGCTCGTGAGAGATGCGACTGCGCGGATAGGCTGAGCGTACGGGAAGACACAGAAAGGTGTATCGTGGTCTGTAAGGACACCCGTCACTCTGGCTCAGCCGCCTGTCTCTCCCTCTCGTACTGTGATTCGCTGCCGGGACACACCGGCCTCGCGCGAAGCTGAATTCCGCAGTGCGTGAGTTTCCATTTTCTCTTCTCCTTCTTTTTCTGTCCTTTAGTGCCTTGCATGGCTCGCCAATGCTGGTTTTTTTGTTTTTTTTTTCCTCTCCTGAGTTTTGGAGTTGTGGGTTCCACAACCTGAGAGGTGCCCCACTGTCTGATCGCACTGATGCGCTCCTGTTGTGGAGAGCGACTCGCGCAAAAACAACGGGGCACCGGTGCCTTCGCGTGCCACCACCGCTCCCGATTCACCTCAAACTTGAAAATCAGAAGACGACCATCACAACAGCCGCGCTACGCATGAAAAACAGTCGCATGCTGGTGGTCGGACGTGCGAGAAGCCCTTTTCGATGGCAACTAATTCGTATACCTCGTTTTTTTTCCCCCGTTTCGCGCATCTCCGGTTCCTCTTTCTCTACCGTGCATGGAGGAAAACTCCTCACGACCGTCACTCTGCAGACTCTGTATGTTGTGGGTGGGCGACGGCAGACCGAACCCCTCAGGTGCGACAACCGTGCGTATGTACAGAGAGAGGAATAAAAGAAAAAAAATCAGAAGACAATCTTGTCTTGGTGAGTGATGCCCCACACGCAGCGTGTTCAAAAGCGCCTGCCATGTACCATTGCCGTACACTTGTTGTAAAACGTCACCGCAGCCGCAGCGACAACACGATTCGAAAACTTTTAGTTCACTAGTGCTCTTGAGCGGGGAAAAAAGATAAAAAGGACAAAGATATCGTACCAACAGGAGAGGTGTCTGCACAGCTCCAGGGGCACAAACTCCTTCCGTGCATATGCTTTCCTGAAGCAGTCACTTCCTGATGGCACACTGTCGCTCACTTTTATTTATTTATTTTGTTAACCAGTTTGAGGTGATTTCTTTTTTTTTTTTTGTTTTGTTTTCACTCGTTCTTTATTATTTTTTTTTTTTCTGTTGAGACCTGTTTGTTCAGTTTTGTGTGAAAACCCGAAAAAAAAAACCGTAAGTACAAGCAAGCACCTGGCGTAGGACGGACACCCGCTGCGGGCAGAGGTGAGACGCATGCCGCTCTCCTGAAGCCATCATGGTGGCTCAGGTGCGCGTCTGCGACTGGGTGCTTGCGAAGGACAACGAAAACGAAAAACCTCTCTCTTTCTCTGCAGTTGGCCTCGTTTCCACGCCCGGACATACACCCGCTGCTAGCGTCGTCAAGGCTCGACACCCATGAGGCCAGTCCTGTCACCGAGAGGACAGGCACTCCAAGTCTACATGTCCCGCAGCACCGACTTTGCCGCCCTCCCCCCGCCCCTACAGACACACTGCCCACTCACACTATTCTAAATTCCGTTGTCCTCGTTTCTGCTGTCTTCTGCTTCTCTCGGATTGACCAGGTGCCGTCCATCTCATCGTCCGTTTTACTCCGCGTCCACAGGCCTATCCACACGCTGCTTCACCCAGGTACGCCGCCGTCATGCTGCCGAAACGTGTTCACAAAACAATGGTCGAGCTGGACCGTGAGCGCGAGTACCGCCTCCATCGGGAGCGACTCGCCGGCGTGAAGCCGTGCGTCGACAATAGCGTGCCCGAAAGCGCGTCCTACACACGCCTCGTGGCGTCTCAACCGAAAAAGGAGGACCGCGCACGGCAAATTGATAGGGACAACCAACACCTCGTCGCCAACATGACGCACATTATGTCAACCAAAGGAGGCGTCGACAACAGCGAGCCCTGGCGGGACCACAACAAAGCCGTCGACTTGCAGCGTCGGCGTGATCGGCGCCAGCAACAAATCGATCGCGAGAATGCGCAGCTCGTGCAGCGCCTTGAGGCGGCTAAACCGACTGTCAATGCCGCCAAGCTGGAGCGGGACCGAGCCGTGAATGAGATGCACGCGAGCCGGATTAGTCGCTACCCGTATCAGCCACTCGACCGCACTGTTCCATTCGACGCGGAAGTCATGTAAAATAGTGAACGACGGATATGATCGATGAGCAGCACCGCCACAGTCGAGGTGGGCTTGTGGGAGAAACTCCTCTGGTCCTGCGATCTGTCCGTGTGCTTGCGCCACCCTTCTCTAGATACGTTTTTTCCTTTTTTTCCCCCGTCCATGTATAGTTTGCTGCTGTTCTGTCCCCTCGTTGTCTTGTCCCGCCGCTGTCGCACGATAAAAAAGGGGCCGACACCACAGAAATGACAAGGCGACATTTTCCCGCCCGACCGCCTCTGCCGCACATCCGCTGCCACCGTACCGAAGGCCAGTGCCGCTCACTTGGGCGATTCGACCGATATCTATGAATCCTATCTTTTCTGTTGCTGGAGGATGCAGACGAGACACGAGAGGAGCTCACGCGACGCTGGTGTGAACCGTCTCTCTTAGTTCATTCACCGCATTTTCAAGCCGAACGCTTCGTCACACCTTCTCGACCACACACACTCTACACGCCCTTCTGACCTCTCCTTTTCTTCGCTTCCCACTCCCCGTAGCACCTTGGTTTGGGTTCCGCTCTCTTCACATACCGGTGTTTAAACTCGTGCACACAGAAGTCTAGACACACACACACACACACGTCTTTGACAATTGTCAAATCTACCTCTCTGCCCACCTCCCCTCCCCCTCCCTAGCCTCTCTCTCTCCTCCGCGCGCTAGTCCGTGACGCCGATGCGCGAAGGCCACTTGACGTCACCGCTTTGTAGCGCCGACAAGAGCGAGGCCGTACTGAGGGAGGGCAACAAAATACAGCTGACACCGGAGCACGACGACTATCAGACAGGAGATGACCCACACCTTGATGCCACCCCGCAGAAGGGCTTTCCGCTGCCTGACATGACAGACCCAGACGAGGACCTAGCGACAACGCACGAAGTGACGTCAGTCGAGCATCCAGCAGCCGACTTCTGCACCAAACTCAAACACTGCGTCGGTACAATGATCCCCTACGGCGGCCTGGTGTCCAACGTGTTCAGCCTCTGCTCCGTGACGCTCGGTGGCGCCATCATCTCCATGCCCTCGTCCTTTGCGTCGTCAGGCATCATCCTAGCCGTCATCTACCTCGTTGTGTGCATGCTCGCCACCATCTACACGATGACGCTGCTGGCGCTGGTGATGAAGAAGACGGGCCTGCGGTCGTACGAGGACACAGCGCGCGCGCTGTTCGGTCGCGGCTGGGACTACTTTGTGGGTGCTGTTTTCTTTATTTCGTGCCTTGGCACTGCCATCGGGTACGTGACCACGGTCTCGTCTCTGATCACGCC